>MJUU01060480.1:48734-70116 GCA_002080025.1 Modiolus philippinarum
CCATTTTTTCGATTTATTTCAAATTTGGTATCTGACTTTATATTTAGTGGGAATGTGTCGTCTCCCATTTTGGTCGCCTTATGATATTTACTTCCTGTTCAGCGGGACTAAGCCATTTTTTCGATTTATTTCAAATTTGGTATCTGACTTTATATTTAGTGGGAATGTGTCGTCTCCCATTTTGGTCGCCTTATGATATTTACTTCCTGTTCAGCGGGACTAAGCCATTTTTTTTTCTTTTTAATTTTCAAAACAATACGAGTGGGGGTATACCTAGCACGACAACGCGTGCAACCTCATGTTTTTATTTTTCATCAGATTTTGATGATGTTTGTTTCTTTTGATTCTTATTGAAGTACACTAACATTATTGTGTGTGGACTAATTTTATGTACCTTTTTTGAGCTATAAAGGGTCAAAGTCTGTTTAAATCTTGTAATCTTGTATTTATAAAGTATCTAAATGTAATATTTAAAAGTTTATGAAAATGTTATTTATCATTCTAATATGACACTCTTCTTTCGCTTTGGAAACAAAGATGATGTTCTAATTGCAACAATATTTTTAGCATGTATTTTTTACAAAAGGGCAATTGTAGTTTCACATTTTATTCAGTCAATATTCATTTACTGATATTTTGTGTATATAAAGTTTTAAATAATGAATCACCCAAAAAGCTGCATCAAATAATAACAATAATAGAAATTTAAAACAGTTACTGAATTTAACATTGGGAACTGATCATGAAATTGACATAATTGTAACCTAGCAACTAATCTCTTCTTGTTATGAAATCTTATCTTTGTCGCATATCATGCTCTACAATTTAGATATAAAATTTTTAATTTTTAACATTAATAAAATTATAAATATGAGTCCTATTCCGCTTCTTTTCTTTTTTGGCTTCAAATATAACTTAACTAAGAGTCATATAAATCAGAAATACAACCAGCTCACACTTATACCCTGCTTCGATTTCAAAATATCCGTAGTTAATATTTTAAAACAGATTATTTGTATTAATTGATAAGCTTATGAGCAACTTGTATTAATAAAATAACCTATATATATTTCTCTATGTCCATATGTGTGTTGGTATGCATTTTTCCTACATATTTTAATTCTAATGTCAAACCTGATATTTCCCTCTAAGAGCCGCTTCGAATGTTCTGGATGCTTGTTAAATATATCAGAATCAAAATAGATTATTGCAATTGGGGTCTGTGCGAATTAGAACATGGCAGACCTTATATGTGTCTTCATTTTATACCTAGCTATCGCTCAGTATGAAATATTGACAAATATAAGGTCTACCCATGTTTTAATTTGCATAGAGCCCACTTGCAATAATCTATTTCTTAATTAGTTTGAGCCCACTTGCAATTATCTATTTCTTAATTAGTTTACCATGGAAATTCCCGAAATACATTGAATTCTAGAAAGTTGTTTTTATAAATTCTTTATAATTAATGTAATTGGGGGCCCAGTAAGTCATATGGATGCTGCTTTAATTTTTACCACAGATATTTTAACTAAAACTGTTACTGAATTTGAAAGAGTAAAAATGTTTTAATAGAAATTTAGTAGCAGAAGCCATAAGAATGTCATAGCAAAAATCATGCAATCAATGTCATGGTTTTCCTAGACTATACTGACCAAAAGTTTGGTTAGCTTGCTTGATTTACTTGCTCAGATTGACAGTTTCAATACAATAGATTGGCAGAGTCTACTAATGTGCACAGTATCATAAGATTTGGTTTGGCTTTATCTAATATATAACAAAAATCAAATGTATAAAAATATTTAAAAAATGAAACAAGCCAAAGTGTAGCAGAAACTTGAAACTATCTTTCATCTCTTTGGTTTGAAGAAAAAATCCTAAAAGGTATTCTTCTGAAATTACAAGTAAAAAAAAACATTTCAACATTTGTCTTTCTCCGGGCTAAACATGCTACAATATAAAAACTTGTGAACTCCAAAAATTACAATATTCAAAGGTAGAGTGTAAGTTTCCCTCATGTGAGTTCAGTGTGTATTGCTAGATGAAATCTAAAGAGGTTCTGTTACACATGTAGATTTCTGTAAATTTATGCTGTAAACCATACATGAAATTTTCCTTGCAGTTTTCTTTTCATAGTGATGAATGAAGCGCAAAATTTTGATACAATATTGTGATTGAATAGCTCCACCAAAAAATGTGAATTCAAGACTGCATGAAATAAAATATATTTTGAAAACCGTGAAAAAAAGACAGCACGAAAATTTCCCCATTGACAGCACTGTCCAACCACATACTGTAAATACAGCATAAATGAAGTGTTTGCCCATCTGTTGTATGCAAGCAGTCAAACTTAATTTTAACAAACCAAACCTACCTTGGTCAAAATGGTCAAGGAAAATAGTTCTTACATTCAAAACATTAACTGAGCACAATTTTTGTGTACATTTTTAAACATTGTATATTTTCCTGTAACATGTGTAAATCATATACTTTAATATTTTTAGATTTCTTTGATTACATTTTGTTGAATTGTTCAATGTTGCATTTTCATGTTATTTTCATTGGTATGATAAAATTATGGATTTCACTGGTGATCATTTATTTCATTGCCACAAGCCATCTTTGCTAGCAAAGGGTTATGATTTGCTCCTCTCCTCTTCAGAGAGAAGAGGGGTGGATCCTAACCCTTGGCTAGATGCATGCTGTAGCTAGCATTATCATTGTGCATCAGAAGTTGTGTCAACATGAAACTCACATTAATAATTAACTTGGCCAAATGATATAGTGCATAAAAAATAGTGATTTTGGTGTCGATTGAAATTCAAGATGGCGACCATGCAAATATTTGTGAGGGAATGCAATGTAGCCTTTGTCTCTGTCTGTTCATCCAACACAACATAAAAGTCCATGTACCTTTTAGATAGCAAGTAGTAGATGGATAATTAAGCTTTTGTCTTTAGATGTATCTTGGATAGTACTTGAGGATGTTTTATTACTGAATTTTACCTACATTTCTTACATGAATAATTTTGGTTTTTGTAAGACTCCAGATCTGAAATATTATGAGAGACGTATATTATCTGTAGATTTGGTTTGTATGGTTACAATACTACAGATAAAAATTAGGTCAACTTGTACTACGGTATAAGTGGTTATTTTTGTGGGTCGCAAAATTCATGATTTCTTTCAAAATTGATTTTATATTTGCGGACTGAAATATTCACGATTCCTTATCATTTGCTATGAGAAGCCTCATTCAAATTATAATTCTTGACTTCAGGATTATCGCGAATAAAGCGAAAATTAGATACCCACAAAAATAACCACTTATACCGTATATTTCATTTGTGAGTGATTTACATTAAGGTAATAGGTACGTAAATAGCAAAGTTCTGGATTTCGATGAAATTTTACATGCAAGTACATCAAATGAAGTTAAATTCCAAGGTGAAATATAATCGATTTAGCTATTTTAATGTTTGAAATATGACCGGTTGAAATATAAACAGGTTATGTGGTTTTCACATAGAATCTATGTAAAACGTACAGAAAAAATAACATCTTCTTTAAATTGGGTGTTTATGAAAACATATCCAACAATTTTTCTGCAAAATGGAAATGTTTTAAACAATGAAATTCCTGTTTTAATGGTGTATATTTTATATAGGGTCACTGAATTTGTTTCTCCATTATAAATAGTTGAACATAGAATAGGCACACCAAAAATGATTTTTTTTTTGGATAAAACCGCCATCAAAATAGCGATGTCACCGATAAAAGTTAAGGTTTTACAAGTGATTTGAAAGATGAACAACTGTTCAGTGATCTATACCACGAAAACGAACTCATTGACCATGTAAAAAAATTATATCAATAAAACAGAAATTTCTTTAGCAATAATTATATCAGTTTTGCAGAAAAATTGTAGGATACAATTTGAAACGACGATAATTTGAAGTGAAAATTCAAATTATTTTACCTTTATTCTAAAGCGAATTAATAATGTTCAGCGATAGAGGCACTTATTTACATACCTCTCACCTTAAGGGAATAATAATTTGTCAGTAGATTCGTCTTGTTAAGTTACAAAAAGGCTTCAGATATAAATTAGGTCATGTTGACATACATTTCTTACATGAGTGACTCCAGTTGAGGATCAGTCCATCTAATTAAAATTAGATCACCCTGCTCCCCTTTTAGCTCACCTCACGAAGTGGGGGGGGGGGCTTATGTGATACCCCGAGCGTCGGGATCCATGTCGGGTTAGGAAGAATATGGCTAAAGTCCATTCCCAGTTACTGACATGTCCCACATCAACCATATTGTTATGTAAGATCAATTTTTGGATGACAACAACAATGCATGCTAGGATACTGTCTGTGACCTACATTTTACGCAGGAGCGACTTGGTTAGGTAGAATGGTTAAAGTCCATTCCCGGTTACTGACATGTCCCACATCAACCATATTGGTATGTGTGATGCATTTTGGGATGACAACAACAATGCACGATTCGGATACTGTCTTTTGGCCTACATTTTACGCATGAGCCACTTGGTTAGGTAGAATAGTTAAAGCCCATTAGCAGTTACTGACATGTCCCACATCAACCATATTGGTATGTATGGTGCATTTTGGGATGACAACAACAATGCATGCTTGGGATGCTGTCTTGAGACCTACATTTTACGAATGAGCGACTTGGTTAGGTAGAATGGTTTAAGTCCATTAGCGGTTATTGACATGTCCAACATCAAAACCATATTGGTATGCATGGTATGTGTCATGAATTTTGGGATGACAGTCTTGACCTACATTTAATGCATGAATGAATCTATTAAAAAGAATGATTATAGTCCATTCCTGTTTACTATGTGACAATGTTGTGAAACGAGGTGAGCTTAGCAAGCTATGGCTTCTTCTATGTTTGTTATACCAAGCAACATAACAAAAGGGGAAGCCGGGGGATCTAATTTTAATTAGAGTGGATTTCAGATAAATGTACTATAGTGTGAAGAGGAAAAATATCGCAGATGTTACATCTGGAATAGGTATGAGGCTTCAGATGAAAAGTTTATTCATTATTTAAGCTTAAAGATTGTGTAACAGTAAAGATAAAAAAAATAGTACAACACTTTCAAGAATAATATTCCCTCTGCAGATGCATCTTGGATCAGCATGGGCTTCTGGTTTAAAGTACATGTAGGTTACCATAACCTACATTTCATGCATGATTAAGATTTAAGTTTGTATGACAGTCAAGGTCTTAGATGGTTTAGGGCTCATAATACTACACAAACAGGAACAACAAGCATTGCTGGGGATTAGCTGTCATTGCCAACAGTTACCTTCCCATGTTTAACATAATGTAGTACTACTGGTTATATTAGTGTGTTTAACTTCACACTGTCAGACAGTCATGTAGATTGGATGTCATAAGAAGTTTTGCATCAGATCAGAATATTCATACCTCTAGCAAATCATTATACTCCCCGCAAACAAAGTTTGGGGCGTATATAGGAATCACACTGTCCATCCTTCCGTCCATCCGTCCTTTTGTTGTCCGTCTGTCTGCATCCATGTACTTCTCAGCGCATGTTCTAAAAGGCTGCTTATATTTTGATGAAATTTACACAGTTGTAGTACACCACCTGAAGATGAGCATGAAGTAAAATGATTGCTGCCCGAAATTTTGAAGGGGGAGATAATTTGTCTCTGAATATTCCTGGAAAAAAGGGGGATGAACCTTGTCAGCACATGTCCTCTCAAAAAGGTCTTGAAGGAAATGTTACATATTTGTAGTACACTACCTGAAGATGTGCTCGAAGTAATATGGTTGCTTCCAAAAGCTTTGAAGGGGAGATAATTCGTCTGAATATTTTCTGGAAAAAAAAGGGGGGGCTAATCATGTCAGTGCATGTTCTCTTAAACGGGTATTTTAATTTTGATGAAATGTTACACAGTTGTAGTACACCACCTGATAATGTGCATGAAGTAATATGGTTGCTGTCTGCAATTTTGAAGAAGAAATAATTTGTCTTAGAATACTTCCTGGAAAGGGGGAGAACCTTGTTAGCGCATGTCCTTGGATTTAAATGAAATGTTACACTATGTGTACACAGTTGAATTGTAGTATACCACCTGACGATGTACATGAGATAATCTGGTTGGTGTCTGCAATTTTGAATTGGAGATAATTTGTCTTCCAATATTTTCTGGAAAAAGAGGGGTATCTCTTGTGTCCATACTTTTTTGAATTTAAAATGTGAAAAATGGGTATGATTGCTGAACTTCCTGTTCCTTTAAAACTACTTGGCCAATTTGAACTAAAAGTAGTCTCATTGTCTTGTACTATCCCACTCCACCAATAAGGATTATCTGATGGGATGAAAACATTTTAGAGATTTTCTCCTTAGAAACTTCTGGGCCATTTGGAACCAAACACAATTAAATTTAAATGATGCTAACACCATAAAAATGTTTTTCAAATTTGTGCTTTATCCAAGAATTGACTGCAAGCTTAGAGCACATTTTACAGTAGACCTTGTTGAAAGACATATTTGAAAATTTCATCGCTGAAACCACATTAAACCAAAAAAAAAAAACTTTCAGATAATTAAATAGAGCTTTTGATCACAGCAGTATAATAGCCATGGTGAAAGAAGAGCAATACAAACTTTCGAGAGCCTTTTGTTTTGTTGTTTAAGAGATGCACAAAAGGAGATATGGGACAAATATTGAGGACATAACAATAAAAAAAAACAACAGCTGAAATTTCATGAAAAGGTTAATAAAAAATCATGCCCACACAGCTAAATGAGCTTTAAGCGCCTATCAAACTATGACTAGAATATTTAGCCTAAAAATAACTTGCTTTTTTCATTGGCTAAGACCAGGGTCAGCTTCTACTATCACTTGGTGTCCATTATATATCTCCTGTAAACTTTTCATTCAAAGATCTCCTCTGAAGTGGCTTGTCCATTTTAACAGCTTTGTTTCGTCATGATAATCTTTTGGAGGTCACCTTTAAAGTTGTTGACTAATGTTTGTACCTCCACCAGAATAGCTGCCAGCAGGGGAACATAGTTTAGCATAGGACTCTAAGGAAATGCATTCAAAGATTTCCTTTGAAACAAGTTAAACAAGTTTAACTATATAGTTGGTTTTATAAGTTCTCGTGTCACTCATGAACATGCTATAGGTAAGACAATTTAGATTGACAAATAGCTGAATATTTGAAATAGTTTGAATGACTTGTAGCATGTCATGAATAGATTTAAGTTGGCTTAATCTGTAGGCCAGAAGGAAAATGCTGAAAGTGAAAGGTTCAGTTAATTTGCTATGTTAATTATACCCCCCCGCAAACAAAGTTTGGGGGGTATATAGGAATCACCCTGTCTGTCTGTCCGTCTGTCCACACTTCTTGCAAGCGCAACTCCTCTTAAACCACTCAAAGGATTTTGATGAAACTTTACACAAAGGAAGGACACTATATGGAGATGTGCATGAAGGAATATATTTATTGTCCGAAACCAGGAAGGGGAGATAATTTGACTGACTTTCGTTGATTCCCTATGTATGAGTTACCTCGTAAGCGCAACTCCTCTTAAACCATTTGAAGGATTTTGATGAAACTATACACAAAGGAAGGACACTATATGAAGATGTGCATGAAGGAATATAATTATTGGCTGAAACCAGGAAGGGGAGATAATTTGACTTTCACTTTTCATTGTATCCCTATGTATGGGTTACCTCGTAAGCGCAACTCCTCTTAAACCATTGTAAGGATTTTGATGAAACTTTACACAAAGGAAGGACACTATATGGAGATATGCATGAAGGAATATGATTATTGTCCGAAACCAGGAAGGGGAGATAATTCGACTTTGACTTTTCGTTGATGATTCACCCTGTCTGTCTGTCCGTCCGTTAGTCCACACTTCTTGTATATGTTTGCTGCAGTTTCCTGTAAATTGATGAAATTAGTACATTTCTTTGTGCACCGAAATTTTGGCTTTTGATGCATTTCTCTATTACAGAAAAATGTTTTCTTCCATTTTAGCTCGATGTTCCTAAAAGGCCATGTGAGCTATTGCCATCACTTGGCATCCATCCGTCATCTGTTGTAAACTTTTTCAAAAATTTTCTCCTTTGAAACCGCTTGGCAAATTTTAACCAAACTTGGCCTGAATCATTACCAGGGTATCTAGATTCAAAACTGTGTTCGATTAGTCCAAGGACTAAACAACATGGCTGCCATTACTAAAAATAACACATTGGGGTAAATTGCTGTTTTTGGCAAGTAACTCAATGACCATTACATACATCAAAATCTGAGGGGGTAAAAGTGATCAGCATGACAAGATCTACCTGCCCTGTGATTACCTGCCTAAGAGTAATTGCCTTTTTTCCACGAAATTTTCTAAATTTTGATATTTTTTAAATTTTTTATAAAAAAAACTATAACAGATAGAGGTCAACTTAAATTGCAAAAATGTTCATCCCTTCACAATCTACCCACTTAATAATTTGAAGAAATATGGTCTCATATACCAGTTACGAAGTTGCCATTTACTTCAAGGCTAAATCAGCCATTTTCCACTGTTTGCCCTCAACATATAGGTTTAGCTTGACCTTTGAGTTGTGTATCATTTCGAAGCATTTTAACTACGGAATCCAAATCTGCCATAAAAATATGGGATGAACAGTTTAGATTCTTCGCAAAATGACACCGAATAAAAATATGAAATAAACAATAATATAACATCCTCTTTTCAAATTTTAGATTTTTTAGGAACTTTATGACTGAGGGACCAGTTGACCCGGAACTTGTTAATGAGACCTTAAGATTTCACTTTGTATTAAAAATGAGGGTTTTTGCTCTTTCAAATGAAAGTGCACACTTGTGCGAGTAAAATGATACCCAATATGTACTGGGTCAATTACCGGTTAAGATTTCCTGGCATATCCAAATACAGTATGTCGCGAGCAAATTTAGAGAAGTTTGACATCACATATGAAGTGCACAGTCATTGTGTATGAAAAGGAAGTTTTGCAATAAACTTTACAAAATGGGTATTAAATATCTCTCAAAATGGTATAATGTAAGCTTCATGGGTGTACAGAAATAGAAATATGGCTGATAATACCTAAAAAGCGTACAGGGAAGGAGATAAATGTTATTAATGAAACAAAAATAGGGAGGGAAAATAGATCTGCAGCATGAAATACCTGTGTGAACCTAAGTTATGGCCATTTTTGAGAAAATAAAATATTATTTCCATTTTTCAACCATATATTTATGATAACAGGCCATAATTTGACAAGCTAGTGCAATTTTTGGAAAGAGAATGAATGGTTGCTATGGTGAATAAGGGCAAAACCTATTCAAAGATATGATGACGCCTGCCTCTTAAGGTCTCATATACCAGTTACAACGTTGCCATTTACTTCAAGGCCAAATCAGCCATTTTCCACTGTTTGCCCTCAACATATAGGTTTAGCTTGACCTTTGAGTTGTATATCATTTCAAAGCATTTTAACTAAGGAATCCAAATCTGCCATAAAAATATGGGGTGAACCGTTTAGATTTTTAGTAAAATGGCACTGAATAAAAATATGAAATAAACAATAATATTTACATTTTAAAAAACACGTGCTTCCCAGTCCTTGTCAGGGCCTTATTATGCACCCAGTAAAACAATATTCATACACCAGCTTCAAATATGACAGTTGACTCAATAAATATATATAATCAGCTTTCAAAAAAGTATTCTCATGATATTCTAACTGAAAGGATAAACATTTTAGCACTTCAAACATCCTCTTTTCAAATTTTAGATTTTTTAGGAACTTTATGACTGAGGGACCAGTTGACCCGGAACTTGTTAATGAGACCTTAAGATTTCACTTTGTATTAAAAATAGGGTTTTTGCTCTTTCAAATGAAAGTGCACACTTGTGCGAGTAAAATGATACCCAATATGTACTGGTTCAATAACCGGTTAAGATTTCCTGGCATATCCAAATACAGTATGTAGCGAGCAAATTTAGAGAAGTTTGACATCACATATGAAGTGCACAGTCATTGTGTATGAAAAGGTAGTTTTGCAATAAACTTTACAAAATGGATATTAAATATCTCTCAAAATGGTATAATGTAAGCTTCATGGGTGTACAGAAATAGAAATATGGCTGATAATACCTAAAAAGCCTACAGGGAAGGAGATAAATGTTATTAATGAAACAAAAATAGGGAGGGAAAATAGATCTGCAGCATGAAATACCTGTGTGAACCTAAGTTATGGCCATTTTTGAGAAAATAAAATATTATTTCCATTTTTCAACCATATATTTATGATAACAGGCCATAATTTGACAAGCTAGTGCAATTTTTGGAAAGAGAATGAATGGTTGCTGTGGTGAATAAGGGCAAAACCTATTCAAAGATATGATGACGCCTTCCTATTAAGGTATCATATACCAGTTACGACGTTGCCATTTACTTCAAGGCTAAATCAGCCATTTTCCACTGTTTGCCCTCAACATATAGATTTAGCTTGACCTTTGAGTTGTATATCATTTCGAAGCATTTTAACTAAGGAATCCAAATCTGCCATAAAAATATGGGGTGAACCGTTTAGATTTTTAGCAAAATGGCACCAAATAAAAATATGAAATAAACAATAATATTTACATTTGAAAAAACATGTGCTTCCCAGTCCTTGTCAGGGCCTTATTACGCACCCAGTAAAACAATATTCACACACCAGCTTCAAATATGACAGTTGTCTCAATAAATATACATAATCAGCTTTCAAAAAAGTATTCTCGTGATATTCTAACTGAAAGGATAAACATTTTAGCACTTCAGACATCCTCTTTTCAAATTTTAGATTTTTTAGGAACTTTATGACTGAGGGACCAGTTGACCCGGGACCTATGAATACGTATAGGAGTTATTGCCCTTTATTGGTCAAATTTTTTGTAATGTTATACATTTTGCCTTGTATTTCAATAAAGATTTTAGATAGAGGTTAAGAATTAAAGCAAAAAAGTTTAGTATGTCGAGGACTACATTTTATCTTCATAATGGAATGTGTGGACCTCGTCCAAGATGGCCCCCTAGCGGGGAACTTAGTTTAACATTGGACCCTATGGGAAAACACATTCAAAGATCTTCTCCTCTGAGACTACTTGGCCTTGCAATTAGAATCATACTTGGTCGCAACTGTCCTTAGTTTGTCCACTTTGAAAAATTTGTCTGTCAAGTTCCCATCAGATCCAAGATGGCCACCAGCGGACAACATAGTTTAACATTGGACCGTATGGGAAAACACATTCAAAGATCTTCTCTGAGACTACTTGTCTAATCGAAACTATACTTTGTCACAACTGTCCTTAGTTGGTTCCCTTTAAAAAATGTGACTGGCAATTTCCCATCAAATCCTAGATGGCCACCAGAGGGGAACTTAGTTTAATATTGGACCCTATGGGAAAACACATTCAAAGATCATCTCCTCTGACACAGTGGGCCATATTACATCTAGGTTTATTATCACACTAAAAAATGAGACCCTTGATCATTTAAGTCATTGTCTATACTAGCTTAAGACCAGGTGAGTTGCAGGCTCTTGAGGGCCTCTAGTTTATGGCCAATATAATTGAAAATTAGGTGGCATACCGTTTTTGGTCTCTTTGTCCACAAAAACTTTCTCATTAGGTATATTTTGAATGGTAAGTGACAGGACTGTCATATCTTGCGTGTTTATTCCTTGTGGTTAGAACTTAAATACAATACCAGAATTTTTTACCATGTGACCTCACTCCATATGTTTCTTGGTAGGGTTGAGACCCTGTCACATCAGGACCCCACACTTGTCATATTTAAGAATGTCAGAATCACATATTTTTAGCATAAAAGTAAACCTAATCATATATAATGCAGACAAGTAATTACCTTGTCATATAAAGGAATGAAAACAGTAAATTCTATATTTTCATTCAAAAGCATGGTTTGATACTTTTTCAATGTAGATATCTAAAATACTAACTGTTATCGGATTTAGATCAACATGTTGACCAGTTCCCATATTTCCTATCCTTAACACATAATTATACCCCCGCTACATAGTATTGGGGGTATGCTGGTTTACCTCCGTTCGTTCGTTCGTTCTTTCGTTCATCTGTCCGTAACCACACTTTTCTCAGCAACTACTTTACAGAATGAAATCATATTTTGGCAAAAGCTTTCTCATGATGGTCCGGTGTGTATATACAGATTTCAAGGTTACTGCATAAGTACTTCCTGTTTGCCGAGACTTCATTGTTTTTTTTTTTATTGTTGTACAGCATATGGAATTTTTCGTCACAATTTTTTCTGAAACTGTAAGAGGGATTCAATTGTTGTTATACACAGAGCTTCCTTATGGTCCAATCTATTGTGTATTCGGATTTCAAGGTTACGCCATAAGCACTTCCTGTTTGCCAAGACATCATTGTTTTTCTACGACCGCAAAAATTTTTGCGGTCGTATATTGGTATGGTGCTGTCGTCGTTATCGTCGTAGTCTGTAGACACTTTTGGTTTTGGTCAATAACTTTTGTTCCAGTAGATCAATCCTTTTGAAATTTTAAAATAATGTTCTTTTGTACAAAAGGAAGGCTTGCAGTAGTTTTGGTCATTGTGACCCCACCCGTTTTTAAAAATGGGGCCAAAAAGGGTTAAATTGGGTGTTTTCACATATTTTTCTGTAGAATCTTTATTTGGGCCCTGCATTCAGATGCGGGTGCCCTATAGTTTTCACTTTGTCTGTCTGTCCGTCTGTCTGTCTGTCAACAATTTTTTTTCTGTCACAAATTTCTTGGCTCCTACTTGAGGGAATGATTTGAAATTGGGTCTGAAGCTTTGGAATGATGAGTTGTATTGTGTAAGCAATTTTCAAGTTTGTCGGACATCCACTTCCTGTTTGCCGATACTTTGATTTTTTACTATAAATAAAATTTTCCGTCACAGATTTCTTGGCTTCTACTGGACGGAATGATTTGAAATTTGGTCTGAAGGTTGGAAATGATGAGTTGTATTGTGTAAGCAATTTTCAAGTTTGTTGGACATCCACTTCCTGTTTGCCAATACTTTAATTACATAGTAGTGGGGGTATACTGGTTTACCTCTGTTCGTTCGTTCGTCTGTCCGTAACCACACTTTTCTCAGCAACTACTCTACAGAATGAAATCATATTTTGACAAAAGCTTTCTCATGATGGTCCGATGTGTATATACAGATTTCAAGGTTACCTCATAAGTACTTCGTGTTTGCCGAGCCTTCATTGTTTTTTCTATTGTTGTACAGCATATGGAATTTTTCATCACAATTTTTTCTGAAACTGTAAGAGGGATTCAATTGTTGTTATGCACAGAGCTTTTTTATGGTCCAATCTATTGTGTATTCGGATTTCAAGGTTACACCATAAGCACTTCCTGTTTGCCGAGACATCATTGTTTTTCCTTGTTGTATAATATATGGGATTTTTCGTCACAATTTTTTCTGAAACTGTAAGTAAGATTCAATTGTTGTTTTGCACAGAGCTTCCTTATGGTCCATTCTATCGTGTATTCGGATTTCAAGGTTAGGCTATAAGCACTTCCTGTTTGCCAATACGTCATTGTTTTCATTGTTGTACAATATATGGAATTTTTCGTTTTTTCTGAACTGTAAGAGGGATTCAATTGTTATTTTGCACAGAGCTTCCTTAGGGTCCAATCTATCGTGTATTTTGATTTCAAGGTTACACCCTAAGCACTTTCTGTTTGCCGAGACGTCATTGTTTTTCATTGTTGTACAATATATGGAAGTTTTCGTCACAATTTTTTCTAAAACTGTAAGTGGGATTCAAATGTTGTTTTGCACAGAGCTTCCTTATGGTCCAATCTATTGTGTATTCCGATTTCAAGGTTAAGTCATAGGCACTTCCTGTTTGCCTAGACATCATTGTTTTTCATTGTTGTACAATATATGGAATTTTTCGTCACAATTTTTTCTGAAACTGTAAGGGGGTTCAATTGTTATTTTGCACAGAGCTTCCTTATGGTCCAATCTATCGTGTATTCGAATTTCAAGGTTACGCCATAAGCACTTCCTGTTTGCCGATACGTCATTGTTTTTCTTTGTTGTACAATATATGGAATTTTTCGTCATAATTTTTTCTGAAACTGTATGAGGGATTCAATTGTTATTTTGCACAGAGCTACCTTATGGTCCAATCTATGGTTTATTCTGATTTCAAGGTTACACCCTAAGCACTTCCTGTTTGCTGAGACGTCATTGTTTTTCATTGTCGTACAATATATGGAAGTTTTCGTCTCAATTTTTTCTGGAACTGTAGGTGGGATTCAATTGTTGTTTTGCACAGAGCTTCCTTGTGGTCCAATCTATCGTGTATTCCGATTTCAAGGTTAAGTCTTAAGAACTTCCTGTTTTCCGAGACATCATTGTTTTTCATTGTTGTACAATATATGGAATTTTTCGTCACAATTTTTTCTGAAACTGTATGTTGGGTTCAATTGTTATTTTGCACAGAGCTTCCGTATGGTCCAATTTATCATGTATTCAGATGTTAAGGTTAAGTCATAAGCACTTCCTGTTTGCCAAGACATCATTGATTTTCATATATCATTGTGTTTATACTTGTATTGTGTCCACACTTGTACTGTGTCCACACCTGTATTGTGTCCCTATACAATTAAATTTGCACTTGCCACATTGATTCAGGGTTCAATGAGGGGGGTATATCAGGCTGCCATTGGGCACCAGCTCTTGTTTTCATCACAATTTACTATACTTTTCATATGATATGAAGTAAAAGGGTACCTATTCCAGTGGCTCATCCGTATCTCATCATATATCAGAAGTGACACCCCCCAGGTGTGCACAAGTCCATCCATAATCTTTTATTTTCATGTCATCTGACCTTGACTCATGATTTTAACAGAAACATTAGATATGAATGATTTTTTAAAATTAAATTTTGACTTTGATGATAAATCCAACAGTTATCAAGTTTGTTAAATGTTGGAATTTTCAGAAAAATTATTAGATCCAAATTCAACTGAATACTATACCTTAGGTGAATATCTACTAATAATCATGAAATACCAGGCTAAATTAATATTTGCACTGACACACCAATGGCATTTTCTCCCAATGTGTATGCCACTGCAACTAGTTTTGATTACTATGAAAAAGACAGGAAATGGTGTAAATGTCGAGGGCAGTTGAACATCTATTGCTCTAACACCCAAAGGACTGATGAAACCAGTTTGAGATAGAGGGAGGTTCAAGCTATCCAGGTTGAACTGTTTTTCAATTCCAACAAAGGGTCCAGGAAAAGGGTTTGAGACATCCAGGGTGTTCGAGTTATTGCGGCAAGAGCTATCGATGTTACATATTCTCAGCACTTTCAGATACTAAGGTTACCAAATTTTTTGTTTTACAGTACTATACATCAGTACACAGAAGAGAAGAATCTGAAGAACAGCACTATTCAACAATTCAAGTTCTCACTTAAGGGAGCCAAGAAGACAGTATTTTGATCATGTAATAATGTAATTTTCTGACATGTAACATCATCAGTATCTATTATGTAAAATTCTCAGTAGATTTTATCATGAAAAAAGCTGTGTACATGTAATTTTTAGCTCACCTATGCCAGGGTGGGCTTTTGCCATCACTTGTCATCCGTTGTAAACTTTTCATTCGAAGTCTCCTCTGAAACCACAGGGCCAATTGGAACCAAATTTGGTCACAATAGTCCTTGGGTGGTCCCCTTTAAAAATTATATCCGGCAGGTCCGTACCTCATCCAAGATGGCAGCCAGCAGGGAACATAATTTTAACATTGGACCCAATGAGAAAACACATTTAAAGATCTTATTCTCAGAAACTACTAGTCCACTTAGAACCAAACCTAGTTACAATGGACCTTAGATGGTCCTTTCCTAAAAAGTTATCTGGCAGGGGTGTACCTCATCGAAGATGGCCGCCAGAGGGAACATAGTTTTAACATTGGACCCTAAAGGAAACACATTCAAAGATCTTCTTCTCAGAAACTACCAGTACAATTAGAACAAAATTTAGTCACAATGGTCCTTAGATGGTCCCTTCCAAAAAAGGTATCAGACAGGTCCGTACCTTATCCAAGATGGCTGCCAGTGGGGAACATAGTTTTAACATTGGGCCCTATTGGAAACACATTCAAAGATCTTCTTCTCAGAAACTGCTAATCCAATTAGAACCAAACTTAGTCACAATGGTCCTTTGATGGTCCCTTCCAAAAAAAGGTATCCGATAGGTCCGTACGTCATCCAAGATGGCCGCCAGTGGGGAACACCATTTCAACATTGGACCCTATGGGAAAACACATTCAAAGATCTTCTTCTTAGAAACTACTAGTCCAATTAGAACCAAACTTAGTCACAATGGTCCTTAGATGGTCCCATCTAAAATGGTATCCAACAGGTTCATACCTTATCTTTAAGTTATAGATACTCCCTAAAAGATGTGTTAATGTACATTATTAGAACTATTTGATATATATATAGTACAAGTTCTAGTAATAAAAAGAATATCTCTGTATGAACAATAAAACTTTTTTAGCTATTTTAATTTTGTGATTCAACCATTTTAGGCTTGAATGTTTTTCACATTTAACCATACAGGCGGGGAAGTGGTTGAAATAGAACAATAGAAATTGAGCTCTTGTTTAAATGACATAGAAATGTTACTTTTTGGATTGTTTACCATAGATGCATAATTATAAAACTTATCTCCAATGAAAAAAATACTAATATTTTTCATTCCTTTATTTTGAATTTATATGAAAACAACGTGGATTGCTGCAGATGAACGCATAGATACATATACGATGCACAAATCGGCATAAAAGATCAAGTATGTATCTGTCTTTCACAGTGTCTTTTCGTCCGTTCGTCTGTTTGAACTTAAGACCTTATATCTTTTGAATAACAAGTCGTAGGTGGACAATGTTTTGTCCATGGAGGCATCTTGAAGAGAACTTGAGGTTGATGACCTACATTTCATGCATGAGTTACTCAGGATAAAGTATTTGTAAGAGTCCAGATCTGGGATACTACAACTTGTAGAGGAATAATATTTTGTATGTAGATTCATTTTATAAAGTTATGAAGCTCCAGATAAAAATTAGGTTACTTTGACCTACATTTCATGTATGAGTGACTTAGGTTAAAGTTTTTGTAAGAGTCCAGATCTGGGATACTACAACTCTTAGAGGAATAATATTTTGTATAAGATGCATCTTGTAAAGTTACGAAGCTCCAGATAAAAATTAGGTCACTTTGACCTACATTTCATGCATGAGTGACTTAGGTTTAAGTTTTTATACCCCAACTACATAGTAGTAGGGGTATACTGGTTTACCTCCGTTCGTTCATCCGTTTGTCCGTTCGTCTGTCCGTCCGTAACCACACTTTTCTCAGCAACTACTTTACAGAATGAATTCATATTTTTGCAAAAGCTTCCTCATGATGGTCTGATGAGTATATATAGATTTCAAGGTTACCGCATAAGTACTTCCTGTTTGCCGACACTTTATTGTTTTTTTATTGTTGTACAGCATATGGAATTTTTCGTCACAATTTTTTTCTTAAACTGTAAGAGGGATTCAGTTGTTGTTATGCTAAGATATTCCTTATGGTCCAATCTATCGTGTATTCCGATTTTAATGTTTACGTCCTAAGCACTTCCTGTTTGCCGAGACGTCATTGTTTTTCATTGTTGTACAATATATGGAATTTTTCGTCACAATTTTTTCTGAAACTGTAAATGGGATTCAATTGTTGTTTTGCACAGAGCTTCATTATGGTCAAATCTATCGTGTATTCCGATTTCAAGGTTAAGTCAAAAGCACTTCCTGTTTGCCCAGACATCATTGCTTTTTCATTGTTGTACAATGTGTGGAATTTTTCGTCACAATTTTTTCTGAAACTGTAATTGGGATTCAATTGTTGTTTTGCACAGAGCTTCCTTATGGTCCAATATATCGTTTATTCTGATTTCAAGGTAATTCCTTAAGCACTTCCTGTTTGCCGAGACGTTACTGTGTTTCTTTGTTGTACAATATATGGAAATTTTCGTCACAATTTTTTCTGAAACTGTAAGTGGGATTCAATTGTTGTTTTGTACAGAGCTTCCTTATGGTCCAATCTATCGTGAATTACGATTTCAAGGTCAAGTCATAAGCACTTCCTTTTTGCTGAGACATCATTGTTTTTCATTGTTGTACAATATATGGAATTTTTCGTCACAATTTTTTCTGAAACTGTAAGTGTGATTCAATTGTTGTTTTGCACAGAGCTTCCTTATGGTCCAATTTATCGTGTATTCCGATTTCAAGGTAATGCCTTAAGCACTTCCTGTTTGCCGAGACGTCATTTTTTTTCATTGTTGTACAATATATGGAATTTTTCGTCACAATTTTTTCTGAAACTGTAAGTGGGATTCAATTGTTGTTTTGCACAGAGCTTCCTTTTGGTCAAGTCTATTGTGTATTCCGGTTTCAAGGTTAAGTCATAAGCACTTTATGTTTGCCGAGACATCATTGTTTTTCATTGTTGCACAATATATGGAATTTTTCGTCACAATTTCATTTGAAACCATAAGTTGGATTCAATTGTTGTTTTGCACAGAGCTTCTTTATGGTCCAATCTAGCTGTTGTGTATTTGGATTTCAAGGCTATATTATAAGCACTTCCTGTTTGCTGATAGGTCATAGTTGTCATTGTTGTACAATATATGGCATTTTTCGTCACAATTTTTTCTGAAACTGTAAGTAGGATTCAACTGTTATTATGCACAGATATTCCTTATGGTCCAATCTATCGTGTATTCTGATTTCAAGGTTACGCTATAAGCACTTCCTGTTTGCCGAGATGTCATTGTTTTTCATTGTTGTACAATTTATGGAATTTTTGTCACAATTTCTTATAAAATGTAAGGCAGATTCAATTGTTGTGCAGACAGTTATCGTTGAACATGTTGGTTACTAGGATTATATCATTGTGTTTATACTTGAATTGTGTCCACACTTGTACTGTGTCCACACTTGTATTGTGTCCCTATACAATTAAATTTGCACTTGCCACATTGATTCAGGGTTCAATAAGTGGGGGTATATCAGGCCGCCATTCTGCGCCAGCTCTTGTTGCTCATAGAGGAATAATATTTTGTATGTAGATGCGTCTTGTAAAGTTATGAAGCTCCAAAAAAAAATTAATCATTTTGACCTACATTTCATGCATGAGCGACGTCCAGATCTGGGATACTACAACTCTTAGAGGAATAATATTTTGTATGTAGATGTGTCTTGTAAAGTTACGAAGCTCCAGATAAAAATTAGGTCACTTTGACCTACATTTCATGCTTGAGTGACTTAGGTTAAAGTTTTTGTAAGAGTCCAGATCGGGGATACTACAACTCGTAGAGGAATAATATTTTGTATGTAGATGCGTCTTGTAAAGTTACGAAGCTACAAATAAAAATTAGGTCATTTTGACCTACATTTCATGATCATGATCATCAAAACTTTTCAAGAAAAGGGGGGTATGTTCCAACCCCAGTACACTACCCCTGGATCTGCCAAATAAAATACCATTCATAAAATTTATTATGTGTGATAATGTACAACCACCAGTACAACAATAGGTTTAGAAATCAAATATTCCTTCTTACTGGTATCTTAGGCGATCGTTTCTGCCTTCAATAACACGAGAGTTCCTATCTCGAAAGTACCGTATTCAGAGTCCCCATACTTCAGCCCTTTTGTGCTTTGATTGTAAGAGTCCAGATCTCGGATACTACAACTCGTAGAGGAATAATATTTTGTATGTAGATGCGTCTTGTAAAGTTACGAAGCTCCAGATAAAAATTAGGTCACTTTGACCTACATTTCATGCATGAGTGACTTAGGTTAAAAACGTTTTTGTAAGAGTCCAGATCTGGGATACTACAATTCATAGAGGAATAATATTTTGTATGTAGAGGTGTCTTGTAAAGTTAGGAAGCTCCAGATAAAAACTGAGTCACTTTGACCTACATTTCATGCATGAGCGACCTAGGTTAAAGGTTTTGCTACAGCTTGCATTTTAGATACTTCAACTCATAGAAGAATAATAGTTTGTATGTAGATGCATCTTGTAAAGTTACAAAGCTCCAGATAAAAATTAGGTCACTTTGACCTATATTTCATGCATGAGTGACTTAGGTTAAAGTTTGTGTTACAGTCTGGATTTTAGATACTTCAACTTGTAGAATATTAATCTTTCATCAGTAGATGCATATGCTTTAGGTATGAAGCTCCTGATTGAAATAAGGTCACTACATTTCTTGCATGACTGGCAGTCGTATTATGGTATGGCGTCGGCGTCTGTTGACAGCATAACTTTGGTTCTAGTGAACGGATTGTTACCAAATTTTAGCATGATGTTTGTTGGCACAGGCCTAAGCCCGGGTTTTAATTTCGCATTCCCTGCCCAACCCGTTTTTGAAAAAGAGGCAAAAAAGGGGTATAATTAGGTATTTTCGTGTCTGTGGACAGCATAACTTTGGTTCTAGTGGACGGATTGTTTTCAAATCTTAGTATGATGTTTCTTGGAACATTCTTGAGAAACTTTTTTTCCTTTAGTTCTTGGCCCCACCCATTTCAGAATTGGGGGCCAAAAAGGGTTAAATTGGGTGTTTTCACATATTTGACTGTAGAATCCTTATTATTTATTGGATTTTGATTGGGTTTGTTTCAGTGTGCTCCTGAGGAAATTTCCAATCTGGAGTATGCCAACGGATTTCACATAGCATGTACCGCTCATGAGATAAATGTAGCCCAACAGGGGCTAATCTCAGAAAAATTAATTTTTTCATTTTAAGTCCCGATTTTGATGCAGTTTTTTGCAATGGATTCCTTGTGAAAAATTAATATGGCACTGAGATATTAGATTTTTGGTAACTTGTTTCCTTTCCCAGCTATGAGGGGCCGAAGGGGCCAAAATTGCGATTTTGCAGATTATGTAGAATTTCTATTTTTCATTGGATTTCAATGGGATTTTTTTCTTTGGATTCCCCTTGATCTACACTTTCAGAGGAATGTCAACGGATTTGGCGTAGCTCTTACCGTTTCCGAGCTACAAGGGGTCAAAGGGGCCAAAATTGCAATTTTTATACGACCGCAAAAATTTTGCGGTTGTATTATGTTATGGCGCAGTCGTCGGCGTCTGTGGCCAGCATAACTTTGTTTCTAGTGAACGGATTATTTTTAGTCCGATTTTGATGCAATTTTTTCCAAAGGATTCCTAAT
>MJUU01060481.1:54318-76975 GCA_002080025.1 Modiolus philippinarum
GTTAGGATTTGTTTCCATCAGGGCAATCATTTTCACCAATTGAATTTCAAAAATATTTGATTCCAATTTTGGCAAATTTCCTGAAAGTGTCAAAGACCACATATTTTTGGAATTCTACCTAGCAACCAAACTGTTACGATTTGTTTTCATTAGGGCAATCGTTTTCACCAATTGAATTTCAAAAATATTTGATTCCAATTTTGGTAAATTTCCTGAAAGTGTCAAAGGCCACGTATTTTTTTGAATTCTACCTGGCAACCACGCTATTAGGGTTTGTTTCCATTAGGGCAACCATTTTCATCAATTGAATTTCAAAAATATTTGATTCCAATTTTGGTAAATTTCCTGAAAGTGTCAAAGACCACATATTTTTTGGAATTCTACATTGAAACCATAGTTAAAAAATTTGTTAGAATTAGAAGAAACATTTCACAAACTTGATTTCCAAAATATATGATTCCAAGTTTGGTAAAATTCCTGAAAGTCTCAAAGACTACTTATTTTTTGGAATTCTGCCTAACAACCATTTATTCTTTAATTCCTCATGGTAAAAATAAGTGACTGTCAATAGTTTAATTTCAAAAATGTTAAGAAAAATTATTCCCAGGGTCTATAGCTGTTTTCTGTGTCAAACAGGGGGTGCGGGGATCACTGTCGTTTCCGACAGTCCTTACTCTAGTTTTCATTGTTGTCACAATCTCTATATGAGGCTGATGTAATGGCTTGTTTTCTTTGTTGTCGCACTCTCTATATGAAGCTGATGTAATGGCTTGTTTTCTTTGTTGTTGCACTCTCTATATGAAGCTGATGTAATGGTTTGTTTTCTTTGTTGTCGCACTCTCTATATGAAGCTGATGTAATGGCTTGTTTTCTTTGTTGTCGCATTCTCTATTTGAAGCTGATGTAATGGCTTGTTTTCTTTGTTGTCGCATTCTCTATTTGAAACTGATGTACTGGCTTGTTTTCTTTGTTGTCACAATCTCTATTTGAAGCTGATGTAATGGTTTGTTTTCTTTGTTGTCGCACTCTCTATATGAAGCTGATGTAATGGGTTTTTTTTCATTGTTGTCGCACTCTCTATATGAAGCTGATGTAATGGCTTGTTTTCTTTGTTGTTGTATTCTCTATATGAAGTTGATGTAATGGTTTATTTTCTTTGTTGTTGCACTCTCTATTTGTAGCTGATGTAATGGCTTGTTTTCTTTGTTGTTGTATTCTCTATATGAAGCTGATGTAATGGCTTGTTTTCTTTGTTGTCGCACTCTCTATTTGTAGCTGATGTTATGGTTTGTTCTCTGTGCTGTTGTATTCTCTATATGAAGCTGATGTAATGGCTCGTTTTCTTTGTTGTCGCACTCTCTATTTGAAGCTGATGTAATGGCTTGTTTTCTTTGTTGTCGCACTCTCTATTTGTAGCTGATGTAATGGCTTGTTTTCTTTGTTGTCGCACTCTCTATTTGAAGCTGATGTAATGGCTTGTTTTCTTTGTTGTTGTATTCTCTATATGAAGCCGATGTAATGGTTTGTTTTCTTTGTTGTTGCACTCTCTATTTGTAGCTGATGTAATAGCTTGTTTTCTTTGTTATTGTATTCTCTGTATGAAGCTGATGTAATGGCTTGTTTTCTTTGTTGTCGCACTGTCTATTTGAAGCTGATGTAATGGCTTGTTTTCTTTGTTGTCGCACTCTCTATTTGTAGCTGATGTAATGGCATGTTTTCTTTGTTGTCACACTCTCTATATGAAGCTGATGTAATGGCTTATTTTCTTTGTTGTTGCACTCTCTATTTGAAGCTGATGTAATGGCTTGTTTTCTTTGTTGATCTCTTAGCTTCCCTAAAACTTAACTGTTCTTAGATCTCTGTGAATTGTACTTATTACTTTCCTGCTTTGAGATGTATATACTTTCATGTTTTGAACTCTGTCTGTGCCTAACTTTAAAGTCCATTCTTTAAAAACTGTCCATGATGGGCTTTATATGCCTTTTTTTAAAACTCTTTCTGTATCTGACTTTTGACTCCCATGCTTTAAGAACTGTCTGTGACAGGATTTATGTGCCCCAGTATTGAACTCTGAAAAAGAAAGGAAATTGGGTAAATATCAAGGAGACAACATCCCATCTCCAGGTTAAAACGATCCAAAACAAAGCATATATGGGTCACCGTACGGCCTTCAACACAGTGAGGAACCTCACACCATATAGCAAGCCATTAATGGCCCCAAAAAAGTAAAAAGTGAATAAATCAATGGAAACGCCCCTTTTTTTTAACTCTGCCTGCATCTGTCTTTAGACTCTTCTACTTTAAGAACTGTCTGTGAAAGGATTTATGCGCCCTTGTTTTGAACTCTGTTTGTATCTGACTTCAGATTCCCATGCTTTAAGAACTGTGCGCGCCCTTTGTATTGAACCCTGTCTGCAACTGACTTTAGAATTCGCTTTGAGATCTGTATGTGATAGCCTTTAAACCGCCCTTGATTCTACTTGGGCTGGAATACGTACCCTCCTTGTAGATCTGAAGGTTTCTCTGCCTGTTGTAATAAGCCAAAGAAACTCTTAGATAAATCTGTACTTTGAAGTCTGTCAGTATCAATCTTAAGTACGTTTTATCTGCAGTTAGCATTAGGCTTATGTGCCTTGAGATCTGTTTCGGCTTCCCTGCTTTGATATCTATCTGGGCTTGCCTTAACTATGTCTCCTTTCGATGAGATCTGTTCCTGACTTTAGACTTCCTTGCTTAGAGATCTTTTTGCTAATGGCTTTTGTTTTAACTTGCTTCATGTTTCCTTCTGTCTATCGCTGACTGCTTCAGACTTATCTGCTTTGAGATCTGTCTGTACGTGATACTTGTATTGTTTTCCTGCCATGGCAAATGAAACTGGAAAAAACGTTTCAATAACATGAATAGTCGAAAATTAAAAGCCCCCCCACAAAAAATGTCTAAAGGGTTCATGAACAAGGGGATCAAAGCTATTTTGTCATTTTAATTGTTCCAATTATGTACGATATTGACCAAAAACATTTACCGAAGTAGGGAGGGAGGTATAAAGTGATAATGAAGTTGAAGGACTCGGTAGTTGAATTTAATACTTGAAACTTGTTCTCGCCATAGATATTGAAATTTGACTTCATGACTGAATGCTTAATTTGCATGAACACTCATCGACCCATAGGCGGATAGGTGGATCAAGGGGGGATCCCCCTCCTTTATTTGAAGCTTACTCTTGCTATAGATATTAGGATTTGGCATCAAGACTGCACGCTCACTTTACGTGAACATTCATCCATCCGTAAGCGGCTTATCCAGATGGAGGGTCCGGGGTTGAACCCCTTTATATGGAAAACGTTTATATTTCGTGCTCACTGCTGATTGTGGGCGAAAATTGACCAAAACATGACAAAAATAACCAAAAAATGTTCTAGAACTCCTTTTCAGAAGGCTGAATCCGACGGTGTCTATTTCCACGTATCTTCGCAGTTGTTTTCGCTCCTTGAAGTTTAGTATCCTCAAACTGCAATATGTTCTTGACCTAAGTGCTTCAATAGCACATTGTTTTAAAACAAAAGTGGATATATACCTTCATAAATAATGTTCATTATTGACTTATAATAATCCATTGATATCAAACTTGTGGTTTATAACACCCCAATACACATACTTGTATATTAAATACCAGTCAATCACTTCTGTAGTCATAACATAGCAATTGATTTTGCACTTGCCGTTTTTAATATTCCACCTCGATACAGATACGGTCCAAAGATTTTGAAACTGAATTTGTGTATTGAAATCTATTTATGCATATCTATAATGAAGTAATGAGATTTTAATTCTATTACTGAACAATCGATAATTTGAATTGGAATATTGCATTGGTCGTAATTGTTGGATTTTAATTATCTGATCATTAGGGGAGATGGGAAAGACAAAAAACACAAAATCCTATAGGTATGTTGATTTTTGTTTTAAATTTTTGTTTTATTCTTTTTCGTATTTTTCTTCTTCTCTTATAAACGACTTAATATATTGTAAGCAATAATTAAGATGAACCAGAAGACGACTTAACCTTTTTAAGCGCTTACAGCCCAACCTAAGACTAAAATAAAGAATAGCTTGTGAGAAGCAATCGGCTTGCTCTAAACAATCTTTTAATACCCAACTTCACTTGAAAATTAGTTATGTAGTCCTGAAAATATGCTTTATTTCAAGCGCCGAGTTTAAAATTACGTTCGCAAATTTCCTACCCCATCCAAGATGGCCACCAGTGGAAATCATAGTTATCTTTGGACCCTAAGTGAAAACCATTCAAAGATATTCACCTCTAAAACTGTTCTAGCCTTTGTCTGGTAAACTGTAAACGAATTGCCGATAGTCCTGCACCCCATTTAAGATGGCTGCCAGTGGGGAACATAGCTAAACTTTGTACTCAATGGAAAACCATAAAAAAAATTCTTGTGCTCTTGAATTACTTGTCCTCTTATAACAAAGATTAGTCAGAACTGTCCTTCCATAGTTTCCTTCGAAAATTGTTGCAGGGAAATAAAAAAAAACCATCCAAGATTGCCGCCTCAAGGGAACATATTTTAACATTTGTAACACATTTAAAGATCTTCTAATCTGAAATCACAAGGATAATTATTTCTAAATGAGTCACAATAGTCGTTGGATTGTCCCTACTAAAAATGTGTCTGGCATGCTATCACCCCGTCCAAGATAGTCGATAACGGGACACATAGCTTAATATAGAGCTTTGAACCCTATGGATTACAAATTTTGAGAACTTCTTCTTAGAAACTACTAGTCATTTATAGCACGTCTTGGGGAAATAGTGCTTAGGTGTCCCTCTATACAAAAAATATGTCTGACAGGTTCATATCTCGTCCAAGATTGTCGCCAGTGGGAAGCATAGTCTAACATAGTCTCCCTAGGGAAACACATTCAAAGATACACTTCTCTTCTGAAACCAAAAAGATACACGGAACGAAACTTGAACAGAATATGCCCGTAGTGGTCTCCTATTAAAATGTGTCAGAGAGTCACCATAGTCTTTAGATTGTTCACGTTAAATATTGCGTCCGGTAGGCTAACACCCCCATCCAAGATTGCAGTCCGCGGGTAATAGTTTAACACAAGACATTCCCTACTGTAAACAAAATCACAGATCTTCACCTCTGAAACTACTTGTCCTTTCCGAACAAAATTTAGTCACAATTGCCCTTAGATGGTTTCCTTGAACAAAATACCAGCAGGGAACATGGTTTAACTTTGGACAATGTGGAGAAATTCATAGAATCCCCCTCTGAAACCTCAATGCAAATTCGAACCAAACTTGGTCGCAATAACCCTTTCGTGCAGCTTTAAAAATTGTAACTAGTAGGTCCCGAACCTTAATATATATGGCCGCTAGCGCAGAGCACAGTTTAATCGGAAAACTAACCAAATATCTTATCCTATGAAACAACTTTGTCAGTTATAGGAAAAAAATTAGGCATGATTATCTTAAGGTGGTTCGGGGGTATAAGCAAAATCAGAATACTTCAATAGCTTGCGGAATTATCCTTCAAAAATTGAACTTCCAGAAAATAAAATAAAAATCGGGGGTCACAGACCATATAAACTCACAATCTTTCACCGAAAAAAGGGAATTTTTAGTTTAAATGTTAAGGAAAATTAGCATTAGTTCCTTTCGACCGAGGTATAAGGAAGTAAATTAAAGCTCTCCCAAGATAGCCACCAGTGTGGAACATAGTTCAACGTTGGTCTCAAAGAAAACTCCTTCATTTTTTTAAACTACTTTGCTATTTTTAACCAAACGTAGTTAATCATTCCTTTCAGAATGTATGCATTTCATTCAAGATAGCTGCCAATGAAACATAGTTGACCTTAAGCATTGGTGTCTACGAACAAAGAGAAAATAAGAACCTTCAATATTTAGGTACAGTCTATATTATCCGTGGTACATCTGAGCAATGCAAGCTCTTGATGGCATCTTTTTCATTGGTAATTGGTGATAAATATTTGGAAATTTACTACTTGACTTGAATTGACGGGATCAGCTCCGTAAAACTATCTTTTTTGGTCGAATTTTCATTGAAAAAATGGGCCGACTCCGACCTGCCGTTGGGTGTGGGATTTTCTCACCGTTCATTGAAGATCTTATGGTGGCTTTGAGTTGTTATTACTCCCCTTTGGGTCGTTGTCTCTTTGACACATTCCCCGTTTCCCTTCTTTTTTCTAATGTTTGGATGATCAAGTGATTGTTCAAAAATCTTTTGCAGAATTGGCCTTGTTTAACGCCTTTAAAATGAAAAGTGCAAGTACAAGCTCAGGGGTATTTAAGCAGTCAAATCGTATATACGCACATGCAATCTGATAATAAAAGATTCTAAATTTATGTCAGTCTTTCAATATAATTATATTGGTAGAAAATAAGTCAAACCAGCCAAGATTCTCCTATCTAAAATAACTATTTGTAAACATCTTTATACAGATCTCCAAATATCAAATTAAATGTTTCGGTGTCAATAATTTAATAAAAAGGAAAACTATAACATTGATAAAATATCAAATTGCGAATAACGAAAACCTTCATCGATCTAAACAACTGTGTTTACGTTCCTAACGGTGACTTATACATTTGTCGTAATTGAAGTGTATGATTATATAATAAGATGTATTCAGATGAGCTTAAAGGAATCAAAGACCATGCAGTCAGCACAATGAAAAGGCGCCTTTCCATTTTGCATCATAAACTTCGGTATCCTGGCATCATCTGCAGGCCTGGTACTAAGACAGTTACCATTCTGGCGAATCCAGAGCGGAATTGCGTGTATTTGGGAACCGTTGCAGAAAAAAAAACTGTGCAGACTTCAGACATCCCCTTTTTCGACGGTTTGGTATCAGAAAAAATAATGACTTCTGCAAAAATTTTAAATTAAAAAAATTAAACCGAATTTATTATCCTCCTTAAATCCCATGGCATGGCAGATAATAGCATACCATAATACATAATTACGGGAAATATACTGTAAAATATAGATAGGGTAAAAACAAAATCACTTAAAAGAATTGTCAAGAGCCGAAATCCATCGGGGGCGAAAAGAGAAAGCAGGTGTAAAACCACCGAAAAAACTGTCGGCCGCTATAGTCCGGACTTGTTACAGGCATTTCAAAGGAAATGGTGGGTTAAACCGGTTTACTGTGACGCGCCAAACCTCTCCTTCCATGCGATAGTGTCGGGTAGTAAATCAACAACAATTGCTATTACTTGCTCATCGCTCTTAGTAAAACTATTTGCTGCCGGTCCTTTAACGGGTTATGGGTCTATTCTATAGTTTGAGTCTCAGATCCATAGCGATTCAACTAATAGATAAAAAACTATATAAAAGGTCCTGGCGAAATCCGTATATATTAGGATGTCTGCGGTTTGATGGCACCGTAGGTTCTTGCAGATATCATTTCAAAACATTCTATTGGTTGTTCCCAAGTCCATATTGCAGTGGTCGGTTATTAGCTAGATAAAAGATAACAACTTGGTGCGCTATCAAATAAGCTGTAGCCTTTTCTCAACAATGGCAGTAAAACAGTATAGCTGGTATCATTCCATTTAATGAAAACATTATTTTTAGTTCAATGAATAGTAATTATAACCAAAAACTAGAGGCTCCCTGGAGCCTATATCGCCCACCCGGCTTTCAGTTGCCACAATCAAGCTGACATTATAAATTATACAGCTGAACTTCAGTCTTTCAAACTTTGGTAGAGCAAACATCGCCATTAACTTGGACTCTATTTTAAGTCTGATCAACATGATCAAGTTTTACTGTACTTCTTTGTTGGGCTTTTTTGACAAAAATTGTCTTGCTAAGGACCACTTTGAAGTCGAGACATCATTTGGTAAACGGCGGTTTTAACACCATATCTTTAAGTTATGACATCAATATCTATTTGGAAACCAAATTTTGTTGATCGGACTATGTTGAATTTTCCTACCTTTTTGGCAGCCATTTTGAAAATGGCAGTCAACAAACAATTTTCAACACCGGTTTTGCAGTAGCGACATCAATATCCACTAGGAAACCAAATTTCATTGAAATCAGACAATGTTGAATTTTCCCGCCTTTTTGGCGGCCATTTTGAAAACGGCGGTCAACGAACAATTTTTAACATCAGTTTTGAAGTTGCTACATCAATACCTTTTTGGAAACCAAATTTCATTGAAATCGGACAATGTTGAATTTACCCGCATTTTTGCGGCCATTTTGAAAATGGTGGTCAACGGACAATTTTCAACACCGGTTTTGAAGTGGCAACTGGAAACCAAATTTCATTGAAATCGGAAAAACAGTCGGCTGAATTTTCCCGCCTTTTTTTGGCGGCGATTTTGAAAATGGCGGTCAACCAATAATTTTCAACATCAGTTTTGAAGTGCCACAGCATTGCAAACATTTTATCAATTTACACTTAACCTTCATCTTCTAGAGTTTTGTAAATAAAAGATGAAAATATGAAAATTTTGAAAATTCCTTGAAAAGGGGCAATAACTCTACAAGGGTTTTTAGATCAACTTCAAAATTTCAGGGTTGGTAGATCTTAACATGCTGAACATTTTTGCAATTTAAAGTTGACTTCTATCTCTTACAGTTTTTCTGATAAAGAATTAATAAAGTTAAAATTTTGCAAATTTTACAGAAAAGGGGCAATAACTCCAAGATGGGTTTTCGGATTTTCTTCGAAATTGCAGGGCAGGTAGATCTTGCTATGCTGATCACTTTAACTCTGTCAGCTTTTTGATATCTGTAACGATTTTTGAGTTATTTGCAAAAACAGCAATTTACCCCCATGTTCTATTTTTAGTAACAGCAGCCATGTTGTTTGGTCTTCGGACTAATCGAATAAAATTATTAAACTGCATACCCTGGTGATGCTTCAGGCCAAGTTTGGTTACAATTGGCTCAGCAGTTTCAGAGGAGAAGATTTTTGAAATTGTTGACGGACGACGGACGAACGGACGACGGACGCAAAGTGATGGCAAACACTCACATGGCCTTTTAGACCAGGTGAGTTAAAAAAGTAATTCGGAGATATTTTTCGCTGTGTAAACGCGGATTTTACATTAAGTCCTTCGGACTTAATTCAATTTGTGAGAAAGACGGCACCGTTTATACATTCGATAAATTCCCCCAAATTTCTTTATTTCTATACTACAAATTTATTTAATAAACACCACATGTCTACTTGCAGTAGGTGTTCCCTCCATCATGATGTCCCTTCCCCATAAAGGTTACCCTCCGTATAGAGGCAAAATTATAATCAACGTTTTACTTTTCAACTAAATTAAAACTCCCAGCAGAGGCAACCTTCACCAAAGACCGGAAATTTGCTGAAGTAGGGTTTGACTGATAGATATATATGGGATAACTGTACCCTTGTAGGAAAAATACCTATATGATGATTTATTGCGAGTCGATATTTTTTTTCGCAGGTTCCATAATTGAACAGTAAGTTTGGTTTTTAAATAACATATTTGAGCAATATTAAACACTTAAATACATTTCTATAACCGAAGAGTTCATGAATAATCCACTTTAGGCATGAAATATATTATCATCATAAATGTTTTCTGTTAAATATTTTATTTATATATACAAAATATGTTTGAAATATATAAAAACGTAATAAAAATCCAGTCAATAATGTACCACACTTTTCCAAAATTTAAATTGTTAATAACTTGTAAAATACTCAAGATTTTCATGTTGATTTTTATTTTGCTATATTTACTATCTACAAGAATCAATTTACTCCTTGCTCCCCCACATTCAATCAATAGTGCAAAACTTGACCTATACTATTTTCCAGTCTTTCTTGTATAGAACAAAAAGACAAAATAAAACAACTTTCTAGTCCTTCGCTTCTTTACCCCTATGCAAAGATTTACTGTTAGATATTTCAGATAGGTACATTAAAAACCTTTATAGTGCATATGTACATGCGAAAATTATAAAGATAATTATGGTCCGGTCCGTTTTTTCAAAAGTCTGTTTTTTTTTTGTTTGTTTGTTTGTTTTTTTGTTTGTTTTTTTTGTCTTTTGGTGTTAATATTTGATAATATATATTCATAAAATATAGATCTGATATCGTTTCACTATGTTTAAATGCTGATAAACAACCCCATGCAAAAGTTTGACCCCTTTCAACACATTACACCTGTTTACCAAAATTCATTTCGCTTGAAATACTTCAAACTTGCTATAGATAAGAACTTTTACTTAGTCAAACAACTCAACACTCACAGGCTACTGATTTAGTACATATAAAGCCATACCAGTTGTCTCATTGACAATGATGAAATGTGAATGAAAGATGGAAATTTTGGGATTTTCGGTTTTTCGGGCTTGTATCGCAATAAGTAGACATAGCACTGAAGGGATAAAAATTTTCATTATTTTCAAATTTTCAGTAAATATTATAACGTTTAAACTTTGGTATTATAGAATTTATCACTTATTTGTTACAAGAGTGATATGAAGACTTAGCTTTTTACATAAAAAATACAAGCGTATATACCGATATAAAAGTCCTAATCCGTTAAAAGATGAAATTAACTCTGAGAAATGGCATGAACATTTTCACATAAAATCGGCAAGGAGTAATTCGGCTGTGTCGACAAAATAAGCGACTTCTATTTTGCACGATTCAAAAATATTGTGTCAGAATTTATATATGGACGAAGGGAAAATATTAGTCAGGAACTGATGAGCAAAGTAAAGCAATGACCAAATGAAGCAATTTCTAGTTAAAATTACTTACAAAATGAGTGTATCTTTTGTAGGTTTTTATTTCAATACCACAAGATAATTGCAATTGATCTTTTGAAGTTTGTCGTTAAAAGTGGAAATATTTTTCTTCTGGTGTCAAATGAAATGGAAAATGTGAATTTTCGGTATTCTAGAATATACATACATTTTTGAGGTATACGACAAACATATCTTTTACAGCAGATATTGTTGAAACCCCCTAAACAGATATACACAGAGAATATTCTTATCTGTTTTTTTTCTTATTCCATGTTAGAGTGTTTTAAACCTTTCCTAATACATTTAACATACTAAGTAGAAGCTATGTTTTGGCGTGAGGAAAGTATCGTTTGTGTTGGCCCGAATTTTATGGGCTAGGTTTGACCATACTCACGTGAGTCTCTAATATTGTTTACCAGATCAGTCTAGGTCCTTTTTATCTTGTGTGCCAGTACCTTTGAAACATAGGAAATTACCGGTGAAATTATTATCCATGGTTGACATTGGCTCTAGCTTGCATTGCTTGTGAGTAATGGCACCCGATTTTCAGTGACATTGACACGTGGGAAATTGTGCATTTTTTCTAGTTTTATATTGTACTTTATTACGGATATCGATATATTTGCATATCACAATCTCTACAGTATATGCCAATTTGTTTAGTTCCCATGGATCATAAATAAAACCATATTTAGCTCAATTTATATTAGTACTAAATCTAAAGAAACAATTTGATATATCACTTTATATAATAGTTTGATTGTACCAAGTTACCGTTGACAAAAACAAAAAATATCTTGTGTACATCCCCAAGACAGCATTTTTGACTTCTCAAAACTTCATTTATTAAAATATATCTGACAACTCGTATATCTTTTCCAACGTAACTTTATTTACTCTTGTCCTTTGACTGGGCGTTTAGGCAATAAAAACAAGTACGGCTGGTAAAATTATTAATAATGTGTATCAAATTAAAATATTTTGTTTAACTTGGTTACAGACATAATATATTTGAACAGTTAATGTAAAATAAAAGAGAATGATAAATTGAATCACTCTAGATCAATACGGATGAATACACAATGATTTTACGTAAGTAATTTTAATTACCTAAAATGCTGTATAACACGGACAATAAAATGTGAAAATAACAAAAGTGGTTCAAAGAATTAGCTTCGAATTCGAAAAAACGTGAATGATAGGAGTAGTAGTATGGTGGTTTATCGCCTTGAATACCTGTATAGGTCTCTCACGGCATTTTAAACCTGGAGGGACGCCCACTCCAATGCAATGTAATTTCGGACAGTTGATCTTCCCTGGTATCCGCTGACTGTCGTGAGACTTTGCAGTCGAATTCCTTGGTGGGTCGATCTTTTGGGTGTAGAAGGACTTTGAAGAACTCAAAGCCCTAACTACGATATGCGCCGCCGTTAGCCTGCATGTCTTGGCCCCGAGAGACCAAGACCCATTCTACACATTGAATGGTGCAGTTGCCCAGTCCTCACCATCGTACCGGAGTACTCTCGTGGAGGTGGTCGTGCGTCTTCGAGGACTGAATGATAGGAATGAATTTAAAGCTTAAGGACAATGTTCGATTAAAGTCCTTTTTGGCCCACTAGTTTCATCATTTTGGAAAATTTGTCAAAACTTGATTGTCTGTGCTTTTTAATATAGTAGAATGGTTGCATTTAATAGATTCGTGTCATTTAGGGAAAAAAATGGCTACTGAGATTGTAAAAAAAAAATGCCAAAAATTAGCCCAAAAAGCAAAATTTTCAAAATTGTAGATTTTTGGTCATTTTTATTGGGTTTTGATTGAAACGGCCATGGCCAACCAGGTGTACACTCAAAATATGTATATATAATTTGAAAGTTACCATTTTACACAATATATATATAGAACTCGACAGTGTACACATGGTTGGTCAATGTTAAATATGCCCCAAAACCCCCCAAAATCTAGCCTTTCCAGCCTTTTTTAACGATTTCCCCAATTTATGTTATTTGACCAAATCTGTTGAATTAATACCCCAAAACCAATTGAATTGATAGACATGTAGAGTTCGAAAAACCACCAAAGATCTTTCTTTAGCTTTTCTTCAAATGTTGGGCCAAAAAGTGGCCTTACCGAACCTACTCCTTTATTTTATTTAAAAAAAATGTATTAACATATATTAGGCTAGAAAAATCTACTAAATAAAGTTAAAAGTAGCTAATACATAAGAGCTTGACTTTACCTTACTTCACAAAATCACATCATAAGTAAAATAAAATAAATAAAACAAATACCGAAACAAAAATTAAATACAAGTAACAATAAAGAAAAGAAGAAAACAGAACGAAAGAAAGATCTAAAGACGGGATATAGACAAAATTAAAGTGTGCCAACTTCCACTCCAAGAGAAGCACCAAGTCTGTTTCTATTTCAATGTAAACTACAGACAAATTTAAGGCTATGGAACTAAACAAACTGAGTCTACATCATGAAATTTTGTTTTTATTTCTTTTAACAGGAAGGAGCAACGAGCGAGAGCACTGAAAGGGTACGTATAAAGTAGAATAAGAAACTAAGCTGTCAACATTCCACGTGTATACAGTTGACGACACAATTTTTAACTACCACTGTATGGGAACGTAATTATGTTGATTGCTTTAATTATAAATTAATTAAATGAAAAAAAAACATCCATTATATTTTTTGTTGTTTCATGGCAAAGTATGAAGTTTTTTGCAAAAACATAAGCTTTTAATTATACTCTATGATTAATTCTATACGGATTCCATCATCCTTCTGTTACCACACACCATGAACACATATTAAAGTCTAAAGTACTACACTATCATGTTTTTTTTTCTCTAATGCATTTCCCTTTAAATGTCTTACATAACTTAAAGTCCTTACTTATGATTTTTAAAATAGATTGTCCCTTATACATGGGACTTAGACAAAATGTTCTATATACTCGCAAATAGGGAAAAATATATCAATTTCATTTGAAAATACTAAATCCAAATGATATTAAATATGAGATTTGCTCTTTTCGGAAAGAAGCTTTCGTATATAGTATCTTGAACTTGAATTACGGTCAGGCAGTCGGGCATAGATAGATATTTATAACAGTGACCAGTACATTAGGCATACAATGAGTGTATTTTACCTTTATTGACAATATCTGTACCTTTTCTATGTATTTAATGTGTACATATGTAATTCATCAATTACGCTATATTCTGTGCTTTATCCAATAAAAATGTGTACTTGTATAATATATCCATTTTTTTTACATAACTTAAAGTCCTTCCTTATGATTTTAAAAATAGATTGTCCCTTACATACATGGGACTTAGACAAAATATTCTATATACTCGCAAATAGGGAAAAATATATTATTTTCATTTGAAAATACTAAATCCAAATGATATATAATATGAGATTTGCTCTGTTTGGAAAGAAGCTTTCGTATACTAGTATCTTGAACTTGAATTACGGTCAGGCAGTCGGGCATAGATTGATATTTATAACAGTGACCAGTACATTAGGCATACAATGAGTGTATTTTACTTTTATTGACAATATCTGTACCTTTTCTATCTATTTAATGTGTACATATGTAATTCATCAATTACGCTATATTCCGTGCTTTATCCAATAAAAATTTGTACTTGTATAATGTATCCAATTTTTATCTCCTCGGACAAGCCCTCGGTGATAAAGAAAGGAAATCTACAACATGTTTTTTTTTCAGAATGGAGGAAAATGATGCTCTGATTCATTTGTCGGAAGACATTAAGAAAATATGGCTCAGTGTTAGTGATATAGATGACATAACGTAAGTATAATGAGGGGGTCTATAATAAGTGGATGCACTCTATTATCACAGCAAAAGCAAAAACACTATTTTCCAGTTTGGATCTATACTCTGGCTGTTGGCAAGTAGCATTGAAATTATCTCAGCTTATATGATATATATATAGAAGCTTAGTTTGAAATCGTAGCCCTTTTGTTTACCTATGTTGTGTTTTTATAAAAAAAAAAAAAAAAAAAAAAAAACAATTATAGGTTTGAGAAAAAGGTGCATCGCTAACTTTTTATATATATATTTTTGTGTGATTATCGAAAAAGATAACTGGATCATACGATGCTTCATGAGCCAATTCAGTTTTCATCGCTGATATACTGAGATATTTAGCGGAATTGGAAAATCAGACACAATGCCATATTGAATGACCAGCTGAGAAAATAGCTCCAAATCAAGAAGTGTATTATACGAATTCAAGTAAAATTAAAGAATAAGGGTGTAACTTTTCTGCACGACACACAGTCCTACAAATTCTCAAAGCCAGTGCTCAGCAAAACCATGAGCAATATACAATTTTTTAAAATTTTTTTCAGGGACAAATGGAAAAGAGTTGCAGATTCAACCCTTACAACAGCCATACGGATATGTGTCAAATTAAAAGGAAAACAGTCATACCTAACTAAGTATGGTCATAATGTAGTTCATGATTTTCTATTTTTTTTTTGCTCAGTAGTTTGTTACCAAGACCAATACATTGTCATGTAAATACGAGACATTGATCAGTGTTATTAAAAGTATTCTTAAAGTAAACTTCGGTATTTTTGTATTTTAAAGGGGGTAATACTTGCATGTTGTTTTCAATAATGCCAAATATAACCGAAGCTAGCATGCATCATGGAAAATGAAATGTATAATATAGTGACTACTTAGTAGCATCTGAGGTAACAACAGTCTTCTCTCTAAACCGGCCTGCATGGGTCTAAGTGAGTGATTCGTTAAAAGGGACCCCTAACCGTTAATGGCGGACAGAATAAAGGGAGACCGGGAGGAAGGGGCGAGAGAAAGGCGAACGTGTATGGGAGAAAGGAGTAATGGACAAGAGAAGGAGAAAAGGAAATGAAAGGGAAACTAGGAGAAAGGGACAGTAGAAATGAGAGAGAAGAGAGATAAGGAGAGAGGAGACGGTGGAGTGGAGAAAAAGGAAGGGGAGTAGGAGAGGGAGAGAAAGGAGAAAATGGACGGGACAAAAAAGCAAAGAGGTGTCAGAATCATAAGGAAGAATCGGGGTATTTGAGGTATTATGAGGTAAGATCACGTGACCACGCCCCTTTTTGGTGAATTACTTCCCTTTATTAAAGTTTAACTTCGAAAGTACATCTCAGTGTTCTGGATTATTTTCATACTACCCCCGTCTTTTTTTCTAAAAGTACTGTATTAGTATTATCTTCCGTAATTAAGGATCGTTACTCCTTGTTTCTGACTTTCGGAATTCTCTTGATGCATTATAAAATTTTGCCGCATACTGACTCACACTTTTCTTTTCAAAATATGATAGCATATATATTCAATAGACTTCTGACAAAATTTGATGAAATTCTTGACATTCCTTCATTGCATTTCAATGGTTGATTGCCTTAATGCAAAGTGAATGAAAAGTCTGGAGAAGTTCGGTTTCCCGCCAAAATTTCAGGCGTTTAAATCTCAAAAATGGCCACACTGACCTATCAATATTTTTTGCTTAGAATGATGTATGACCCATATTCTAACAAATAAAAATGAAAATTTAAATCCTTGATATAATAAACTTGAGGAGTGACCATCCTTAAAAGTTTTTGTTGTGGGAATTTTAAAACATAGAAATTGTGTTTAAAACCCGTCTGTAGAAGGATTTCAGGTCGCTAGAAAGATTGGAATTACACATTTTCAATTTAATTTGGCCGCGAATTTTCTTGGGTAAGTTTAAAAGGGACAATTGTTTATGAATCTATGCGAGTTATATTTCACAGTCATATGCGGACAAATTTGCTACATATTTATCTTTGATGTGTATTTTTCTGTCAAAGATAGCTTACTCCGCAGTTTTACAATGGCTTCTACAGTCAAAATGTCATGATCCCGCTTCGAACTTCAAACTTAATTGGCCGGAACTTTTTATTATTACAGATAAGTATTTATGTATAGAATAGACGTAAACAATGTGTAGAATCTTGCTAGATGCGGACAAATATGTTTTGAAGTGTATTATTAAATAATTTTGCAAAATTTCAATACCTACCCTATGCATTTCAACTAAACATGGCCGACAAGCAAGAGTTACAAGATGGCCGCTATGCAAATTAGTAAAGTACCCCTGATTCTGCCATATGAGGAGAAAGATACAACTGTCCGCCCCATCCTTGAAAAATACTCCCTGAAAATAGGCAAGATATCTGATTTCACAAACTTTATACACGAAAGCAAAAACTCCCTTATCATTTTTACAAATTAATTATAAAGAGCTCAAGATGCTTGAGTATCGCAGTTGAAAAATTAAAACCGTGCATGGGCCCTTCAGGACGCTCTCATGTATTATCCGCATTTTAGTATATCTATGGTTATCAAACACAGTACTATTGAAAAAAAGATGACACTGATAATGGACACTTTGCGACCATATATCGCAAGCCAGAGTGGACAAAAAGGGTCATTTTTTAAGATTAGAAAATTACGTTCTAATTTTAGAAATTCAGTTTTTAGTATACGAAAATTTGTACTTTTACTATTTGATATTAAGAAATCATCAATTTCTAATGTAATAAAAATGATTTTCTATTATAGGGAACATGAGGAAATTATTTTTTTTTTATTTTATGTCAGAAAATGATTTTTAATATTAAAAAATTGCCTGTACCAAGTCACTCGGGACCATTGCGATCATCAATTTTCTAATTGGTCTCCACCTGCTTTGTCTTTTTGCCTCACGACCGGACTTCAGCTTTGATAATTCTGTTTGGTAATTTTGCTATATCCCCCTTTCTTACATTAAAATGATTTTCTTATATTTAAAAAATCTATTATTAAATAAATAGCTTTTCTTGTTTATTCCTCATTCTCAATTTTTTACATCAAAAAATATTTTCTGATATTAATAAATTGATTTTCCTATATCAAAAAAAATAATTCTTGATATCAAAAATTCGATTTTTTTTTTATATCAAAAGTTGTTTTTTTATTAAAAAAATATTTTTTGATATCATAAAAATCCGAATTTTTTAAAATCAAAAAATAGATTTACTGATATCAAAAAATCCATTTTCTGATATCAAGAAATATTTTCTCACATCAAATATTAATTTTTTGATATCAAATTGAATTTTTGAAATTAAAAAGTCAAAACTATTTTCTTATACTAGAAATTCATACATCAGATTTTTTGATATCAGAAAATGCACTTTTAGAAATATGAGAAATTCGGATTTTTTTTATATTTAAGGTAGTTCGACACTAATACACGGCACATTCGATTGGCGCATTTGCGAAATACAAGTTGGATGTGGAATTGACTGGATTTTCAAGCCGGAATATTCCTTATTTGGCATTTTCATTGTGACGTCATGATAAATTGACATACACTCGGCGAATTAGCTCCCTTTACCATAAATATTGCCTGTTTCGTAAACTATATAAAATATTTCTCTTAATCAGACGGTGACATATAGATTTTATCAGCTCAACTTATAGCTCGAATGTATACCTCTGAAATATCAACAAATAAAAAAAATCATCTGATGTTTATTTCAAATGAAAGCTTAACAAAAAGCATGTTCTCACAGTTCCCTATATATTCTTTGTAAATATTGCTGAAAAATACTGAATTTGGCCTGATTTTCAATGACTGATTACAGGAAAAGATGATCGGTGACATATCTTTTTTATTTAATTTTTTGAACAAATGGGCTAAGAACAAGGACGTATAAATATACATCCTTGGCTAAGAACTAAAAATATCTTAAAATAAAAAAATTCTGTGTGATATTTTTATTAGGCTCGAACTACCTTAAAATATTTTTTGATATAAAGAATATGATTTTCTGATATCAAGAAATAATTTTTGATAAGGAATTTGATTGGGGGCCGGGATGAGGTAGATTTCAATAAATCGTTATCCGTTCCGGACGTCTATTTGACTCTCTTTTTAATTTTTCATGAACTTCTGGTTCGAATCAAAAGGGAAAATGAAAGTTGAAACCACATGTGTGGGCATGTGTGCAACGCAAACAGTCTTCTCTGAGCGAATACCTTAGTACAAACTGATAGTAGTGAGCTTTTCCACCCTGATTCTACAGAAAATGTACAAAAACACGAATTATGTCCATTGTAAAAAAAGTATAATGGATTTAGGAAATATATTTCAGTGATTCTCAAAATTGTGACCCACATCGTAATATGACTGTCCTTGGTTAAAAAAAATGTAAAAATTACTTTTCTTTTATAAACAACACGTTATTTTGTTTTGTCACACATCTGAAGAAAAACAAATTAACCAACAGTAGAATGATACTATCAACAATTTTTGCACAAGCTGGATTTAAACAACCAAATTTTAACTAAAATTCCATGTCGCTAGCACAATTTATTTTTTGAGGTTGACGTCGTAATTATTACAACCGGGTTTTTGATATTTTACAACTAACTTTTACGACGAAAGCCACTTTGTTTTTCAGTGTATGCAACTAGAAACAGACACCTTAAAGTATAAAACTTTGAAAATTTACTATTCAAGCTGTCGCTAATTTTGTATTAACAAGCGTTACCGAGAAAGCAATGCACACAAACAAGTTATAACTTGGTGATAATTCAGGAAAAATGGAGAAAAATGTATGTTGAGGGCATCTTATGTTCAACTGGAATAGAAATGCTTGCATCGATACCCGACTCTTTTCCATATGAACTTTCATTTGTCGTTTTGAAACTTGTCGCCAATAAGAAATTAACATCCGTGACCAAGGTTTGTCAGTCATGTAACATGTTAAGGGAGTTTGTTTGCAGTATATCTTAATGGCACATACAGATGTATTAGAGAAATGCAAGAATCAGTTACATGTCGGAGTTTCTGTCCAGTCAGCAGTCAACATATTGGGAGGGTCATTAATACCATTAACAAGCGTGACCAAATTACTGGACACAAAATAAAAAAACCTGCTTTTCACGAATCTCAATTTAGGCATTTGCTATAATAATATTCACTCCAAAAATATAGAAAGATAACTTTGAAAGCAATGACGAATCGACATTATACCCAAATTGTGGAATTTTTATGAAATTATTTGATAAGGTTGTAATATTTCCAGCACAGTCCGATTGAGAAGGAATTTGGTCAACTGGTAAACCTACTGTAGATAATTAACAACCTTGTTAACATATTTTCGTCACAAGTTGAAAAGAGAACGTTTATTGGACAGAAAACGAACGAAACACAAACTATTAATTATGGCCAAAAAGTAACGGATGTTAAAACTGTAACGAAAAATTATTTTGTAAGAATTCTTCATAGTTTCGTGAATTTTTATGAATTCTAACATTGAAAATGATTTGTATTACTAGTATACAATTGTTAAAATTATACGATATTCATTTGAACGTCTTTTGATGCAATATCTAACGAAAAGATGTTCAAAGGGGGACATTTTTATGCCTTCTGTTAAAAGGAGGAGACAAATTATTTTCTATTAAACAGTTAGGCACGGTGAACAATATACATGAACAATCGCAAAAAATAAAGGAATAATTAAAATAATATCTAAAATGGCAGAGGCCTACTGTGCCCGATAGAATTGAAACTCGATTACAGAAGATAATCGACTTTTGTAGAAATTAACCTCCGTTACCAACATTTTATGAGCATTGGTGACTTTGAATTATTCATGTGTTTACGTTCCGTCGTAAAACAGAAAAACAATCAATGAATTAATACTCATTTTTGATCTCCTTTATCTTCAGTGCTCTATTTAGCCAGAGACACATGTTCACACAAAATATATATGATGAATTTGATCATGTAGGAATATCTTTAGTGAAATGATAAACGTTCACAGAAGCAGGATTGCCAAACAGTAAATGATGACACTTTTCCCAGAACCATGTGATCGTAATCCGAGAGACAGTCTTCCATTGAGAAATGGTCACTTAAGGAGATTTGATTCAGTTAAGAGGCTTTTCCAATTGCAATGGTTAACATCCGTTACAATGAGATTTCGGTCTATTTCAAATTGCCATTATCATACAAACATGCTGAGGTTTAAAGTTTACAAGATTTTCGAATACTAAAGTCATTTAAAGTTTGAAATAACCAAGAAACACAGCGACAGCGTCGATTTATTGTAAAAATAAATAAATTAAAGATCATAAAATATTGATGTATTTTTGAACATTTTTTAGTATGATTTTGTATAGCGATTTTGCACAGCAAAAATTGTCCAACAATGTAAACAAATTTTTTGTTTGCTATATATGCTTGGAGTCAATATATCATTACATTTTCTAATGATATTTCAGGGTATCTATGTTCAAAATCACGTAATTGTATTACTGGAAGTCTGTTTAACATCCGTTACCATGGATTTTAGTGATTCTTTTAAGATTGCTGTATAAAAATAATCCAAAGAGATGTGTGGAGGAAATTTTATAGATAGGACTCCAAAATGACAATACTTCCCGAAAAAATCATTATTTTATATTTTTGAAAAATAATATTTTTTCACATTTCTGCTGTGGAAGTGGGACATAATTTTGAGAATGACTGATTTGCATCACAAGTTGAAATGAGCATGTGTGTTTTTTTCCCCAGAAATCTGCGAGTCTCTGCAGTACTTTTATTATCCTGATTATCTCATAGATGAGCCAAACACACGGAGGAGGGAGGGGGTCAGTAGCTATTTATATATTTGTACATATGGTGCAGTTGACACAGTTTTCAAAACGTATACAGGCGGGGAAGTAGTTCACAAAAATTGTCTCCCCTATATATTTGTTTACCTGCCATCTCCTCAAATAAACAAGACGTGTGATGACACAGCCACGGTTAAAAAAATCAAATTTTTAATATTTGCGATATTTCTTTTACATTTCACATACTATGTATCTTATGCTGCAACAACCGCTGTACGGAACAGATATATGAGAAATATATAAATGCCGTTGATCAATTCATTAAACATTGTTTAAAAACCAACTCTGATCTGATGGTCAAAACTATGATAATAAAGAAAAAAATCTAGCCACCCTAAGAGGGCATGGGTGGAAACAAAATTTAGGAGTATCATTAAATATATAATTATGCATCGTATAAACCACATGAAATTGATTTCTGCATATGGCCTTTTTCAGGATCCACTTTTTTCAAGTTTTTAAGTAGGGAGAAAATGGACTTTTCGTTGTATTTTTAGTTGGTGATTTGTACTCACTGTGAAATAAATATATGGGGCAATCAAAGGGGAATGTCTTACTTTTAAGTATTTTCACTTCGTTAAATTTCAAGATTTTTGGACACGTGTTAATCAGTATTTGAGGTGTAATATAAGGGTGGTCACTATTTGGTATTCTTTTAGAGAGATTTGTTGACGGTTTCCTATTTATACAAAGTTGATTCCCAAAAGAAACCTCAGAAAGAATGCAAAGGAGATAAAAATTTGATCGTGTTTGAACTTTTATTCTGGAGAAATGCTACAAAGGGCGGATATAAAAATTTGCACATGGATTAACAGGGATATTGGCAATCTGTATACAAATTTTGGTCAAAATCTAAAGATGGCCTTTTTGGGGATCCACTTTGAAAGACAGACACTAACTTGATCTTTTATGCTGATTTGTGCATCAAATATGCATCTATGCGTTCATCTGCGGCAATGTATGTTGTTTTCATATAAATTCAAAATAGAGGAATGAAAAATATAAGTATTTTTTTCATTGGAAATAACTTTTATAATTATGCATCTATGGTAAACAATCCAAAAAGTAACATTTCTACCTCATTTAAACGAGAGCTCAATTTCTATTGTTCTATTTCAACCACTTCCCCGCCTG
>MJUU01060481.1:77506-111654 GCA_002080025.1 Modiolus philippinarum
ATTATAGTCATGGAAAGGGTTAGAGTTATAGTCATGGAAACGGTTAGTTATATTGAGGGAAATGGTTAGGAAGGGTAAGAGTTATATTTAGGGAAATGGTTAGAGTTAAAGTCAGGGATAGGGTTAGAGTTTTAGTCAGTGAAAGGGTAAGGATTATAATTAGGGAAATGGTTAGGGTTAATAAGTCAGGGAAAGGGTGAGAGTTATATTCAGTGAAAAGGGTTAGAGTTATAGTCAGGGAAAGGGTTAGGGTAATATTTAGGGAACTGGTTAGGGTTATAGTCAGGGAAAGTGTCAGGGTTTTATTTGATGAAAGGGTTAGATCAGGGAAAGGGTTAGAGTTATAGTGAGGGAAAGGGTTAGAGTTATATTTAGGGAAATGGTTAGGGTTATAGTCAGTGATAGGGTTAGAGTTATATTTTGGAAAGGGTTATGTTTATGGTCATGGAAAGGGTTAAAGTTATAGTCATGGAAAGGGTTAGAGTTATAGTCAGGGGTATGGTTAGGATAACAGACATGAAAAGAATTTAGGTTAAAATTAAGTGAAAGGGCTATAGGGTTATATAAAGAGTAAGGGCAAGGATGATAGTAAGGGAAGGATTATGGTCAAATTTCAAAATGCATGCGATTGAGCATCTTATTCTAGAGCCCAGCGCCTGAAGCAGCGATAAATTGGGACATCTTGGAGCCGCTGCCCATTTCTGGTTACTTCCTCGCCCAAGCCTTTCGTCGCCGTCTTACTTTTGCATTTCAAGCAGTACATTGCCATTTTATATAGATAAATGGACTTTGAAGACCTTACGTACGATAACCCTACCGCAAGTAGGCATAACCACTTTTTGCTCCCGCAGCGATCCATCGGACTGCGACAAGACAACGCTTCTGAAAAACCTCCTCCTGTGCGACGGATGGCTCGACTACGATCGACTCTACGTTTTCGGAAAATCGCACCACCAGCCAATTTACCAGCTGCTGAGGCGGGCGCTGTGGAAAAGATTTTCGAAAGACGATATCCGCGACCTTCTTTCCACCAAGGAGCATTATCCTTGATCGACGTGGTTGACATGATGAAGCCACCGCCGAAACCAAGTAATATCAAGCCCTTCTTCGAGCAGGTAAGCGACGTGCCTGACCCTCGCACGCAAAAGAAGACCGCTTCCCAGATCACCAAAAAGATCGATAATCTCCAACTCGCCCACCCGCCCCCGTGCCTGCACTTCTTCCTACCCTCAAGGACGACGACGACCCACTACCCATCGAGCAAGCACTGACTACTAACCTCGGTCCGCGAGCAACCCACTATCTTCAGCTCAGTATGACTCCCAAAACCGATCACACCTTTGGAATGTGAGTCGAGCACGGTGCCATCGTGATCGGGAGTCTGCCCGTCACTTTTGATGGTGATGATATCTTCATCGACGGCGAGCGCTATTGGGGTACCCCCGTCCTATGGGAGATCATGATCATGAAGCATCCCGAACATTTCGGGATTGACGACCTGAATGCTTATGGCGATATCCTACGAGCATTGAGTGCCATGTACCAAGGCAAGTCTTTACTCTCGCAGACCCCTCTAGCTAAAGCAAGAAATAGAAGGAGATTGTCTCGTACCTCTATTAGGAAGATAAGTATGGGTTGGGATGAGGACCGTCTTTCTTCCCAAATGTGTCGACCAGTTGCTGGATCGTCTCGATCTTTGCGCCGCCACCTACAAGGCTGGGAATAATTTGGTGCGCAACAAAATCATGGCAATCCTCGACGCCATGATGAAATCCAACCATATCAGTAGAGAGGAGTACGAGAAGCTCCATCGAACGCTCTTTTTAAATTAATTTACGATGCCTTTAGTAGTGAATCACGGTTATCGCGGGAGATATGCAGTCAGGGGGGGGGGGCAAGGACTATTCGATACCATCGCCAGTCTGGCCGGACGAATAATGACCTCTTCCACCGCGAAGACTTTGGGACGCAACGTCGTTCATCGAGTGACCTGCAAAAGGACGACCCAAGCACCACCCGCCGCCAAGACCAAGAGGACCCCGCAGCAGCAGATCCGCCTCAATAATCTCATCTCTGATGACGGCATCACAAACATCAACGACTTCGTCCAGTGCTATAAATAAATACATATGATGGCCGATATGCTTACTCGAAGGCCTGTCTATCGACGAAACTCTTTAGGAGTATCAGGTTCACGAATACGAACCTCAAGCCGAGGCTCAGCTAAATAACGCCGGTGCGGAGATCCACAACAATATCAAGACGCAGGATCTCTTCCTCCATCCAGCCGAGAGCTATCTCTTGATCAAAAGCCGAATCCTGAAGAACGATGGGACCGCCTACGCTGACGCTTGTCTAGTATCACTCGTCCATAACGGTGCCATGTATCTCTTTCGTAGCATCAGCTACCGACTCTCTGGTCAGCAAATTGAACACCTCAACGATCCTCGGGATGCTGAACTTCCCCGACGACATTTCTAAATCGCACGGCCACAAACAGCAATGGTTCAAGGATTTCATGGAAGAGGCTGAGGCAGATAACGTTGAATTCGCAGTACGCGACGGGTATATCATTGCCAAGCCAACCATTAAGGGATCGTTCTCCTCCATTCCCCTCAAGCACGTCTTCGGCTTTGCCGAGGATTATGATAGAATCGTCTATGGATTCAAGCACGAACTCTCCCTGGTGCGCGATTCGGATGCCAATGTGGTACTGAGAGCTGCCGCCGTCAACGACGTGACCAAAGTCGTCTTGAGCAAGGTCTCCTGGTTCGTTCCCCACGTCACTCCTTCTAACGAAAAGAAGCTTTGGCTCCACAAGACTATCCACAGCAAGACTAAGATCGATTACGGATTTCGGATAAGTCAGTGCGATTCTATGGCCGTGCCTCATAGCTCACAATTTCACTGGCGTCCAGCCGCTATAAGAGCGGGCGTGAGAAACCTCGATGGAACATCGTCTCCTTCCGGACGGATTGGAGCAACGATCAGACGCATAATGCCGCCGTCTTCGGCCACTGCAGATTGCAAACGTGACCTTCAATGCCGATCGCTACCCCGCCTGGGATTTCAATGCTGGCTTCACCCAATGCAGGGTCGCTACGCTAGGGTCTATAAGGAGGAAGCCGAATTCTGTAAGAAATTCTACCGCATGGAAAGTCTGCTGAGCAATAGTGGTGTCAACCCCTCCGACTTCATCGATCTCTATCCCCTTTTCGTCATCGACGCCATCAGTCCGAGTGGTTGAAAGAGTCGGCCGTAGATATCCAGATCCGAGCCGACTTCGAGCGCAAAGTCCCTGCCAATACCTAAGCCTTCGCCCTAGTCATCTCCGATCGAATCCTCCAGTTCGAATCCGATGGCAAGAAGATGACCATCATCTTCTGAGGAGAGTTAGATAAATGGACGCTTCACATTTGCGGAAAATCGGCACCAATACCGAACCCAAGCATGGGTTCTCCTTCATCCTCTCTAGGGATGATAGCCAGATCTTGACCCGCTTCAACCCACCCTCCAACTGCGCGAAGAAAATCTTACGACATGGCTCCTGTGAATCTGGAGATGTACTACTCCATCCCAAATATCCATGCCGTAAATAATTCCTTCAGCTACTCTCAAGACGATTGCGCCCACTGGTTTCCCATCACCCTGAGCACCGGCTCCTACGGCATCGACGATTTCAACGATGAGATCCAACGGAAAATGCGGATCAGCAAACACAAAGCCAAGATCCTTCTCGATGCCAAACGCGCGACTCTGAGAGCACACTTACCCTTGCCAGAACCTACCAAGTGGATTTCGATGTGCCAAATAGCCTAAATACGGTGCTTGGATTCGATCGCCGGACGTATATCTACGACCGGAGCACGAACGGATACGTGAAGGGTGAGCATAACGTCGATATCATCACAATCAAAAATATCCTCGTGAATAACGATATCATCCACGGAAGTTACGTCAACGGCACCCAGCAGTCCTACATTTAAAGCTTTTTTCCCGGGGTCGATCTTGTGATGAAGATCATCCAGACCCCAAAAATCTGGTCTACTTACCGGTGACCCAATGACCATTGACCACATGCAAACCTACCTGACCGATCAAGACGGTCGCCTCATCGATCTGCGAGGGAAGCATCTCACAATCCGCTTCCATCTGCATGAGTTATAAATAAATAGATTATCAAAAGTACGGTTTCAACTTGACGAGGGGTCAGGCAGAGAAGCTCGAACATGCGGTAAAGAAGGAATGCCCCGTGAGCGTCCGATTGCTGCATGCAAACCTATCTGGCGGGCATAAGATGCTCCTCAGTCGACGGCAAATCCAGCGCATCACCAAGCTCTTGCAGAGTGGTAAGGGTGGTATGGTCTTGGAGATGAGCCCGAAGCAGGTGAGGTATAACGTAAAGGAAGGTGGATTTCTCTCCATGCTTGCAGGTCTCGCCTCTGCTGCGCTACCTATGCTAGCCAAAACCAAGTTTCCTCCTATAAATAAATGGATCAAGAAGATGTCAGTTATATTGCTTGTATGGAAGAGGAGCTCATCGCAGAAATCCATGAGCATGCATTGAAGATCTATAACCGACTGGGTAAGGTCGTCTCCATCTCCGTGGACAGTCTATTGCTGACCAGTGGTACGATGGGGTCTGCTCTGACCGTTGTGGGTGCTGTGGCATCCATTCCCCTGGGTAACCTCGCCTGATTATGTGCCACGGGAAGTATGGTCCTGTCCTTGATCTCACGCAAAGAATAAAAAAGAAGCATTGAGATATCGTGAGGTCCCAGCTGGCACGTTAAGACGGTGTTCCTGCAGTCGGCCTAAAAAAATATTACGATGAGAAGGATCAGCTTCGTCAACCTTCAACCCGAATTAGCGAAGAATTGAATGCGCATACGCCTTAGGGGAGGCTTCTTCCAATCGCGCCTCAGTCGGCCACGCCTCGCTCCCCGATCATTCCCTAATCGTTCAGATAAAGATTAAAAAAAATCCCAATCCACTTTGGATTGAAAAATTTTGCGTTCTTACCCCTAGCCCTCTGGTATTTAAGTCTCCCAAACGAAGTTTGGAGAGCCTTATAGTTTTTGCTCCGTTTCTTCTTCTTCTTCTTCTTCTTCTTCTTCTTCTTCTTCTTCTTCTTCTTCTTCTTTTTTTTTTTACTTCCTCACCAGATCGTATGAGAGGTTCTGCTGGTTAGATTTCTTGTTCAGCTTGAATCCGGTGCTTCGAACGAAAGGGACCGTTTTCTTTGTCGAGCGTTGAGCAGGCCAATGCCTTGATGGTCTCCCCTTCTCGATTATTCAGAATAAGAATTTTGCTTTTGCCAAATTTTCCTTCCACTTCTGCCGCTTCAAAGATCTTATTGATCACCCCTGTGGGCAAGTCCTTCCATTTGAGGGCTTCCTGATTTTGGTCCTGCACCTTCTCCTGAAAGGCGTCTTCGCTGATGAAGTCATCTTGGAAAACTTCAACGAATCCATTGTGTACGAAAGTCATATTTTTTGTATTTACCCTATGCTCAATAGGAATGCCGTCCTTCTGCATCTGGCCGTTGTGGTCCTATGCAAGATTTTCCCTTGAAAAGGGTAGGCGAGGCAGAATTGTCATTTTTCTACTACTTCTATTTTCGATCTAACATTCAGAATTCCAATAATCACCAATTATTTAGTCCGACGGCAACAAAACAATCTCCAATGTGGCCATATACTCATAAAATTCTTTTGCCCCACCAATGGTTTTTCGCCTGTGGCAATCGCTTACCACTCACACATGTTCACTTCCAGAATCTGATATTTGATTATTTTTATCTGGTGTAATTGTTATATTTCTTTAGCATCCAAATTTTTCTCAAATTCAAAATATTTAAAATGCATATTTCAAATTATTCAGAGGAAATTCAGATTTAATTATATTGCTAGAAAAAATACTCCAAAGATCTACTTGACATCTTAAACTCTAGATCATTAACACACTGTAACAGACTCTAACAGCATTAAAACTTTCGACTTCTCCTCACTTTACAATACCATTCCTCATGAAAAACTAAAATCTCGGCTGAGGGGTTTCATTCATATATGTTTCTCACGTAAGAACGGTGAACGAAGACATAAGCACATTGTTGTAGGTAGAGAACAAGCCTACTTTGTGAAAAATTACTTCGAATCGGAGAAAAAATATACAGAGGAAGAAGTGATTCAAATGTTAGAGTTTCTGATCGACAATATATTTGTTCAGTTTGGAGGACTTGTTTTTCAACAGACTATTGAAATTCCTATAGGCACAAACTGTGCACCTCTCCTAGCCGATCTGTTTCTCTAAGGAGGCCGGATTCATCGAAGGGCTTCTTCAAAATAAAGATAAAAAACTGGCGCAATCCTTTAATTTTAGCTTCCGTTATATAGATGATATTTTGTTACTAAACAACCCTCGCTTTGGTGATTTTCTTCATCTGATCTATCCAAAAGAGCGCGAAATTAAGGATACTACAGACACTTCCACATCAGCCTCATTCCTTGACCTTCATTTCGAAATTGACAACAAATGTAAACTTTAAACTAAGCTGTACGACAAACGCGATGACTTCACTTTTCCAATAGAAAAACTTCCCTTTTCTTTTAAGCAACATCCCAACAGCGCCTGCATACGGAGTTAACATCTCCGAGCTCATTCGTTATTCAAGAGCTTGTGGTCGGCACAGTGACTATCTTGATAGAGCCCGGTTGCTCACAAATAGACTACTTAAACAAGGGTGTGTTACCCAAAACTTAAAGTCATCCCTCCAGAAGTTTTACGGTCGAAATCACCATCTTGTGGACCGGTATTAGATATTTGTTTCCCAGATAACAACAGATCTTTCCCTTTAAAAGCTTAATTGTTGTTTCCTCTACAGGAGTTCACCTTACTACGGGATTAGACATGTTCAACACGGCGGGTGTCTTATAAGAAGCAGGAGATGCTTACTCTACCGGTGCACCTGATCTCACCCACGGTTTTTTATTGGGTCCGTGTTATTCATCTTTGTGTGTGTATCTTCATTTTTCTTTTCTGTGCCGAACTCGTGTTGTGTCTCTGTTCTTTTGTTGTTTCCGACTTTTTCCATTGTCCTTGGATAATTCGTTTTGGATTGACGGTTCGGTTATCACTTACTTTAACACTGAATAGGATTTTCAACAATTCTGCGCAAAATTTTCCTAAGTATGATTCTCCGCAATTCTCCACTAACAATGACTTTTTCCTATTAGACTGCTTTGGAGATTTTCAGCAAAACCCCGCAAACTTTTTCTTAAGTATAAGACTACTGACAGAATCTCCGCCATTCTCCGCAAACCTTTTCTCAAGTAGTAGAGGACTGAAAAAATCCCCGCAATTCTTTTTCCTATTTAGAAAACTACCAAAAGAATCTCCACAATTCTCCGCGTATTAGACTACTGAAAGAATTTCCGCAATTGTCCGAAATTTTTTCCAAAGAATGAAACTACTGAAAATCTCCGCAGTTTTCCGCAAATGTTTTCCTAAGTATTAGACTACTGAAAGATTCTCTTCAGTTCTCTTCTAATGTTTTCCTAAGTGGAAGACTACAGAAAGTTTTTCTGCAATTTTCTGAAAACTTTTTTCTAAGTACTAGTATTAGAGTACTGAAAGATTCTACGAAATTCTCAGCTGACCTTTCGCCTAAGTATCAGCTTGCTTGGCAGATTTTCCGCAGTTCCCTGCATACTTTTCCCTAAGTTTAGACTGCTAAGAAGAATTTCCTAATTCTCCTAAGTAGTAGAGGACTGAAGGATTCTCTGCAATTTTCCGCAATCCTTTTCCTAAGTATAAGACTACTGAAAGATTCTCTGCAATTCTCCGCAAACTGTTTCCTAAGTATTAGACTGCTGAAAGATACTGCGCAATTCTCCGCAAACTATTTTCTAAGTCTTTGACTACTGAAAGATTCTCACAAACTTTTTCCTAAGTATTGGAATTCCGAAAGATTCTCCGCAAACTTTTTTCTAAGTAGAAGACTACTGAAACTTTATTGTCCAAAGTCAGGAAGGGGAGATAATTTGACTTTGACTTTTCTATCTCGTAAGTGCATTTCCTCTTAAACCACTTCAAGGATTTTGATGAAATTTCATACAAAGGAAAAACACAATATGGCCATGTGCATGAAGGAATATGATTATTATGCGAAACCAGGAGGGGGAGATAATTTGACTTTGATTTTCCGTTGATTCCTTTTGTGAGATTACCTCGTAAGCGCAACTCCTCTTAAACCACTTAAAGGATTTTCATGAAACTTTAGACAAATTTTATTTTACGCCTCAATTTCCAAATAGCCCATTTTGCAATAGTAATAATAATATTTGACAACAACAACCCTTTTTTCGAACCATCATACAAACCAAGTATCATATATTTTTCTCCTGAACTGCAAAATTTTCGGTAATATCTACTTGTGAAAAAATTTCATTGATAAATAAGATCAAAGGATACACAATTTTACAATTATAGAAAAGGTGAACTTGCGTTTCAAAATGTTGTTTACAACATTGACATTTACTATACAATTTGACAATCTACATGTAATTCTATATAACTTATATTCTGTATAAATAATATTATGTATTGACCTCAAATGAAATTCAGTTATTTTATTTTCAATATTATATTTCTGTATATTTTCCCAAACAGAATCCCAATTTATATTATCATCGTAATAATTTTCCCATTTCATTTGCGACTTAGGAATAAGATTTTTATTCAATGTTTTTTGTATTACCTTTAGTTTAAGATTTTTTACAGGCATTGACATGTTCGATTGAATTTATTTCTACAATTTTATTTTTTATTTGTAATGAACAGCCTCAAATTATTGATAACTTGAAAAATATTACAAGACACGTTGAACACAAAAAAAATCAAGAGTTTTGAGTGACAGAACTGATTAATTTTCGTTACCAATGATCATTTATGTATCAGAATAAAAATACAAGTAAAATAAGTAAAATAAGCAAATATTAGTTTGGCAGATGAAAATATTGACAACTTATTGTGCAGATTAGGTAATAAAACAGTTATTTAATGTGCAGTCAGCCAATAGCTCAGAATTATTTTCCCTCGGTAATGGAAACAGTTCAATGTTCTTTTGCCCGAAGCCAACGGCTGTTTCCATGAAATGACCTAATAGCTGTTTTTAGTCGGATGTTATCCATGCATTTATATGAATTGTGGGTTTGATGTCAAAAGACCTAATAACTGAATCATTGAGAAAATCAATTTTTTTAAAAAATTTCGGCCAACACTGTTTAATTATGTCCCCCAAACGAAGTTTGGGAGACATATTGTGTTTGCTCCGTTTCTTATTATTATTATTATTATTTTTCTTCTTCTTTCTTTCTTCCGCTCAATTCTTGTCCACCCCATATCTCGGCTACTATTTGACCAAACTTCATGAAACTTCACAGGAATGATTGCCTCAATGAGTAGAAGTGTTCGCAACTTTCAAAATTTTCAAAATGGCCGCCGTTGCCATGGAAACGGAAAAAAAAGTGCTCCGACTTGGATGAAATTTTACAGGAAGGTTGCCTGGCATGTGTACAAATGATTTTTAGCCTCAGAATTTTCAAAATGGTGTCGTTACCATGGAAACGGAAAAAAGGCGGGAAAATTAAAAGTGCTCGGAAGTGGATGAAATTTTACAAGAATGTTGCCTGGCATGAGTATAAATGATTTTCAGCCTTAGAATTTTCAAAATAGCTGCCATTGCCATGGAAATGGAAAAAAGGCGGGAAAAATTGGAACTGCTCTGAATTGGATCAAAATTTACATGAAGGTTACTTAGCCTGTGTACAAATGATTTTCAGCCTCAGATTTTTCAAAATTGTTACTGTTGCCATTGAAGCTTAGAAATACTGGAAAATGAGAGGTGCTATGAATGGGATGCACAATGTTCGTTTGGGGGACATCTGTAACGCTCTGCGTTACAATAATAAATATTTTTTTACTGTATTTAGAATATCTTAAGTGCAATGTGAAGCCTAACGTTGAATGTCAGTTAAAAGGGTGTGTTTAAACACTGATTAAGTTGTTCGAATACATGTTCCTACTAATCGATTCATTCTTCTTACTAAGATCAAGCTCTCAGTGGGATGAAACTGAGAAATTTAATTGGCATATAAATTGAAATTCGACAAGAAACTTAATCTTAAGGTTTTGACACTATATTTCATCTTGTATCGTGAATGGTTAGAATAAGGAACATATCGACGAAATTTCAGGGTGAAAAAAACATACAATGCTTTTCGAACAGTAAGGGTTTTAAGCAAGTAAATAGGTTTCATGCAGCCTGTATTGTTGTTTTTCAACGAAAGCAAGCTACAATGTATCTCGTAATTGGGGTAGGGGCTTTCAAGAGCCTATTCATCTCGATCATGATTGAGATAAGGGTATTTGAGCGAGAAAACTAGAAAATCAAACGAGAACACGGTATCTAGACGACGTTATTTCAGAATTCCTGATTTGATGCAACTTTGGCATTCCATACTTTAACAATCTGTTAGAACTAATTCTACAATTTGTTATAAAAAATTCTCGAATTTGCTATATCGAATTCCAGAATTTATTATAGAATTTGTTATAAGGAATTAAATTTGTTATAACATATTCTAAAATATGTTAAAACGAATTATTGAATTTGTTATAAAGAATTAAATCTGTTATAACGGATTCAACAATTTGTTATAACGAATTAAATTCGTTATAACATATTCTAAAATATGTTAAAACGAATTATTGAATTTGTTATAAAGAATTAAATTTGTTATAATAAATTCAACAAAATGTTTAAACAAATTTAATCCGTTATAACAAATTCTAGAATTCGTTATAACGAATTCCAAAATATTCTTGATAGATCCTATATGGGCTTCCGTATCATTGTAACCTCAAAAGCTGTAATAGGGTTACTTTTATTTCGAAATGAATTTTTGAAATGTTTATGTTTCAGGCATCTGATCGAGAGTTGTTGTGGACCACGAGGATATCAATACTTGTGATTGGAATAATGACTGCAATACTAGCATTAGTTCTAAAATCGATATATCTAATGTTTGTTCTAGCTGCAGACCTTGTATACGTCATGGTATTTCCTCAGCTGACTTGTGTGATATACTTTCCAGAAACGAATGCATATGGTTCAATTTGTGGTTGGTTCGTCGGCCTTTGTTTTCGCCTAGCCGGGGGAGATCAGTATATTCAATTACCCGCTCTAATAAAATATCCATGGTATGATTCTAGTAAGGATTTGCAGTTGTTTCCATTTAAAACTTTTTCAATGTTATTATCGCTTTTGGTTATTTTGTCAGCATCATATGGCACAAAATGGCTTTTTGGAAAAAAAGTTCTGGGCACTAGGCTCGATATACTTAAATGCGTTGTAAAGACCGACATAACATCCAATCCAAGCAGTAGTTCTATCGAGAATTCCAATCAGCAATGTACAGCATCTGCAATTTGGACAGAAAATCAAGTATTTAAAAACAAGTCTTCTGCACTCGATAGAAACAGATACGAATGCACAAAGATGTAAAGTTTCAAATTCCATATGCAGAAGCTAAATTAAACAGTAAATGCAATGTTTTGTTATTCAATTATGTTCTACTTGGATATTTCATTCAGACACAAGGTTTAAAAAAAACTAACATTCGCAGATTAATCCGACACTACCATGAGATTCGAACTCAGGAACTCTATCGCTGGCCAGCTGCTTTTCCGAGAGAGTTAAAGAATCGATCCTTCAGTTCGGACAAGTTACCTGCTAGTGAAAAATACGTACTTCTATGCAGATAGGCTGTCAAGTCTCAATATTTTTTACTTGAATAAAATATGATTCTATAACAGTAGGATTCCATTTAACTTGATTATGTTTGTTGTTTACAGTATACTAAATTTTTGTCCATCTCTTTTGGTTTGCTTTCTGATACCTACTACATTGGGTTATGTCATTTATTTATGTTAAGAGGCTTGAATTTGGAAACGAATTTCCTGTTAGGTGTTTTGAATTTATTATTCCTCTAGGTAACATACATATATAAATTTAACAGTTATCTTTGAATTTAAAGAACGAATAAGCAGAAAATTTAAATTCCATAGCCCTAAGGTGTCTCAGTGGTATTATTCCGCCATTTTTGTCTTATACTTGTTCATTTGGGTTTCATTCATTATGAGATTTAACAAAATAGTTATTTAAAATGAAAAGAAAGTTCAAATGTATTTAAAATTTACATTACTAATCATTTTTTACAACATTTTCATTACAAAAACGCGAGTTAAAACACATGAGCTTTAAATCTGTTGCTGGATTTACAGAACACAGAAATTATTCAAGGGAGATAATTTGATAAAATATTTTAACAAAGATATCACTAGAGAAATTAACATTTTGCAATTTTTCTCTCTTATTTCAACGGTGACCCCTAACTTTTATTTTTTATATGTAAACTACATAATGATTATTAAACACATGCAAAGTATAAAAAAATTCTATAATAGATTTTCTAACTATCCTTTCACATGATCATTTCCCCTATTATTTCTATGTCAAATCCTGAAATTTTCAATTTCAGATTTTGCGCTTAAATGCACGGTGACCCCCAAATTTTATTTTACATTTTGAACAATAATACAATTATGTTTCTACACAGGAAATTTCATAAAATTCTATAATAGGAAATTAATACCCTGCAGACACCTTAACACCGTTTTGAACGGTGATGTTTTTGCTAGATGTCGAACAACACTACATCTGTGTTACTGTTATACTCATGGATACAGGGTCCTCAACAAACATATTAAAAAAAAGTGCAATCACTGTCATCTGTTGTCGAAAACAACACTACTGTCTCAAGCTAGTGGACTAATATACATATAGACAAAACACAGGACAAACATCAAGTTGATTGTAAGAAATACTTGCATTATGAAATAGTGAGATTTGTGCACTATAAACAGCTGATCAGAAAAAAACATTTTTTTCTCATATATTACTTTTTCAAGCATTCGTATTAGCTTTTTTTTAAATTAATGTCAATTACGGGAGGCTCTAATACTCAGCATGTCTCGCTCACCCGACGAAAAACTGCTATTACCAAAAATAATGTTTTTAAATAGAGTCTAATGGGGTCTGATTTAATGCTATGTCCTCAACTAGCAGCAATCTTTTTGTCAAGTCAAACTGAAATCAGGAACCCTTGTAAAAAATCACCCATACATTTTTCCAATACAGTCAAGTTAAGTTTACTTCAATGGTTTCAGAGAAACTTAGGTAAATTATGATTTTTATATAGGGTTCAATATTAAATTATGTTCAGTGCTGACTGCCATGTATTTCATCGGATTGGAAAGAAATGAGCAGTCTTTGTAAATGACCCCCATACATCACGCCTGTAACGTTTGGATGAATTTGTGGTTCCAGAAGATAATATGAAAATGCTATTTTGGATCTAACATTCAGACTTCCATTAATCACCAATTATTTAGTCCGACGGCAACAAAACAATCTCCAATGTGGCCATATACTCATAAAATTCTTTTGCCCCACCAATGGTTTTTCGCCTGTGGCAATCGCTTACCACTCACACATGTTCACTTCCAGAATCTGATATTTGATTATTTTTATCTGGTGTAATTGTTATATTTCTTTAGCATCCAAATTTTTCACAATCTCAAAATATTTGTAATGCATATTTCAAATTATTCAGAGGAAATTCATATTTAATTAAATTGCTAGAAAAAATACGAATATCTCGAGGTTAAAGAGGGTCTTCAAAAATACTGTGATAACTGCTTTTCAAGAAGCGGTGTGAATGAAATGTGGATTTTGAAAAACTCCAAAGATCTACTTGACATCTTAAACTCTAGATCATTAACACACTGTAACAGCATTAAAACTTTCGACTTCTCCACACTTTACAATACCATTCCTCATAAAAAACTAAAATCTCGGCTAAAAAGTTTAATTCATATATGTTTCTCACGTAAGAACGGTAAACGAAGATATGCACATTGTTGTAGGTAGAGAACAAGCCTACTTTGTGAAAAATGACTTCGAATCGGAGAAAAAATATACAGAGGAAGAAGTGATTCAAATGTTAGAGCTTCTGATCGACAATATATTTGTTCAGTTTGGAGGACTTGTTTTTCAACAGACTATTGGAATTCCTATAGGCACAAACTGTGCACATCTAGCCGATCTGTCACTCTTAGGAGGCTGAATTCATCGAAGGGCTTCTTCAAAATAAAGATAAAAGACTGGCGCAATCGTTTAATTTTGGCTTCCGTTATACAGATGATATTTTTTCACTAAACAATCCTCGCTTTGGGATTTTCTTCATCTGATCTATCCAAAAGAGCGCGAAATTAAGGATACTACAGACACTTCCACATCAGCCTCATTCCTTGACCTTCATCTTGAAATTGACAACAAATGTAAACTTTAAACTAAGCTGTACGACAAACGCGATGACTTCACTTTTTCAATAGTAAACTTCCCTTTTCTTTTTAGCAACATCCCAACAGCGCCTGCATACGGAGTTAACATCTCCCAGCTCATTCGTTATTCAAGAGCTTGTGGTCGGCACAGTGACTATCTTGATAGAGCCCGGTTGCACACAAATAGACTACTAAAACAAGGGTATGTTACCCAAAACTTGAAGTCATCCCTCCAGAAGTTTTACGGTCGAAATCACCATCTTGTAGACCGGTATTAGATAGTTGTTTCCCAGATGACAACAGATCTTTCCCTTTAAGAGCTTAATTGTTGTTTCCTCTACCGGTGTTCACCTTACTACCGGATTTGACATGTTCAACACGGCGGGTGTCTTATAAGAAGCAGGAGATGCTTACTCTACCGGTGCACCTGATCTCACCCATGGCTTTTTATTGGGTCTGTGTTGTTCATCTTTGTGTGTGTGTCTTCATTTTTCTTTCTGTGCCGAACTCGTGTTGTGTTTCTGTTTCTTTTTCCATTGTCCTTGGATTATTCGTTTTTGACTGACGGTTCGGTTCTAACTTACTTTAAGACTGCATAGGATTTTCCACAATTCTGCGCAAAATTTTTCCTACGTATGATTCTCCACAATTCTCCACTAACAATGACTTTTTCCTTTTAGACTGCTTTGGAGATTTTCAGCAAAACTCCGCAAACTTTTTTTTTCAGTACAAGACTACTGACAGAATCTCCGCCATTCTCCGCAAGTTTTTTCTCAAGTAGTAGAGGACTGAAAGAATCCCCGCAATTCTTCGCAAACTTTTTCCTATATAGAAAACTACTAAAAGAATCTCTGCAATTCTCCGCGTATTAGACTACTGAAAGAATTTCCGCAATTGTCCGCATTTTTATCCAAAGAATTAAACTACTGAAAATCTCCGCAATTCTCCGCAAATGTTTTCCTAAGTATTAGACTACTGAAAGATTTTCTGCAATTCTCTGAAAACTTTTTTTCTTAGTACTAGTATAAGAGTACTGAAAGATTCTACGAAATTCTCAGCTGAGCTTTCGCCTAAATATCAGCTTGCTTGGCAGATTTTCCGCAGTTCCCTGCTGACTATTCCCTAATTATTAGACTGCTTGGAAGATTTTCCGCAATTCTCTGTATACTTTTTCCTAACTTTGACTCCTGAAAGATTATCCGCAATTCTCCGCTAACTTTTCCCTAAGTTTAGACTGCTAAGAAGAATTCCCTAATTCTCTGCAAACTTTTTCCTCAGTAGTAGAGGACTGAAGGATTCTCCGCAATTTTCCGCAATCCTTTTCCTAAGTATAAGACTACGGAGAGATTATCTTCAATTCTCCGCAAACATTTTTCTACGTATTAGACTGCTGAAAGATACTGCGCAATTCTCCGCAAACTATTTCCTAAGTGTTTGACTACTGAAACAACGGCAGTAGGTGTGAAATTCACAAAAATCGAAGTCCAAAGACAGGGCAAAAACGAGAACACAGAAAACAATGACGTTAGACACAAAAACAATGACGTTAGACAGATACAAAGCACAGAAACAGAAATTACAATATTCAGAACAAAGGCACTAACAGTGTGAATTCCAGTGAAACTTAGAGTGACATCAGGTGCTCCGGAAGGGTAAGCATGTCCTGCTCTGAAAGATTCTCTACAAACTTTTTCCTAAGTATTGGAATTCCGAAAGATTCTCAGCGATTTTCACTTACTTTAAGACTGCATAGGATTTTCCACAATTCTGCGCAAAATTTTTCCTACGTATGATTCTCTGCAATTCTCCACTAACAATGACTTTTTCCTATTAGACTGCTTTGGAGATTTTCAGCAAAACTCCGCAAACATTTTCTTAAGTACAAGACTACTGACAGAATCTCCGCAATTCTCCGCAAGTTTTTTTCTCAAGTAGTAGAGGACTGAAAGAATCCCCGCAATTCTTCGCAAACTTTTTCCTATTTAGAAAACTACTAAAAGAATCTCCGCAATTCTCCGCGTATTAGACTACTGAAAGAATTTCCGCAATTGTCCGCAACTTTTTCCAAAGAATTAAACTACTGAAAATCTCCGCAATTCTCTGCAAAGGTTTTCCTAAGTATTAGGCTACTGAAAGATTCTTTTCAATTCTCTTATAATTTTTTTCTAAGTGGAAGACTACTGAAAGATTTTCTGCAATTCTCTGAAAACTTTTTTCTAAGTACTAGTATTAGAGTACTGAAAGATTCTACGAAATTCTCAGCTGACCTTTCGCCTAAATATCAGCTTGCTTGGCAGATTTTCCGCAGTTCCTTGCTGACTATTCCCTAATTATTAGACTGCTTGGAAGATTTTCCGCAATTCTCTGTATACTTTTTCCTAAATTTGACTCCTGAAAGATTATCCGCAATTCTCCGCTAACCTTTTCCCTAAGTTTAGACTGCCAAGAAGAATTTCCTAATTCTCTGCAAACTTTTTTTTCTAAGTAGTAGAGGACTGAAGGATTCTCCGCAATTTTCCGCAATCCTTTTCCTAAGTATAAGACTACGGAAAGATTCTCTTCAATTCTCCGCAAACTTTTTCCTACGTATTAGACTGCTGAAAGATACTGTGCAATTCTCCGCAAACTATTTCCTAAGTCTTTGACTACTGAAACAACGGCAGTAGGGGTGAAATTCACAAAAATCGAAGTCCAAAGACAGGGCAAAAACGAGAACACAGAAAACAATGACGTTAGACACAAAAAACAATGACGTTAGACAGATACAAAGCAGAGAAACATAAATTACAACATTCAGAACAAAGGCACTAACAGTGTGAATTCCAGTGAAACTGAGAGTGACATCAGGTGCCCCGGAAGGGTAAGCATGTCCTGCTCTGAAAGATTCTCTACAAACTTTTTCCTAAGTATTGGAATTCCGAAAGATTCTCCACAAACTTTTTCCTAAGTAGAAGATTACTGAAAGATAATCCGCAATTCTCCACAATTTTTTTCCAAAGTATTAGACTACCGAAAGATTCTCAGCGGTTCTCACTTACTTTAAGACTGCATGGGATTTTCCACAATTCTGCGCAAAATTTTTCCTACGTATGATTCTCCGCAATTCTCCACTAACAATGACTTTTTCCTATTAGACTGCTTTGGAGATTTTCAGCAAAACTCCGCAAACTTTTTCTTAAGTATAGGACTACTGACAGAATCTCCGCCATTCTCCGCAAACTTTTTCTCAAGTAGTAGAGGACTGAAAGAATCCCCGCAATTCTTCGCAAACTTTTTTACTATTTAGAAAACTACTAAAAGAATCTCCTCAATTCTCCGCGTATTAGACTACTAAAAGAATTTCCGCAATTGTCCGCAATTTTTTCCAAAGAATGAAACTACTGAAAATCTCCGCAATTCTCCGCAAATGTTTTCCTAAGTATTAGGCTACTGAAAGATTCTTTTCAATTCTCTTATAATTTTTTTCTAAGTGGAAGACTACTGAAAGATTTTCTGCAATTCTCTGAAAACTTTTTTCTAAGTACTAGTATTAGAGTACTGAAAGATTCTACGAAATTATCAGCTGACCTTTCGCCTAAATATCAGCTTGCTTGGCAGATTTTCCGCAGTTCCCTGCTGACTATTCCCTAAGTATTAGACTGCTTGGAAGATTTTCCGCAATTCTCTGCATACTTTTTCCTAAATTTGACTCCTGAAAGATTATCCGCAATTCTCCGCTAACTTTTCCTTAAGTTAAGACTGCTAAGAAGAATTTCCTAATTCTCAGCAAACTTTTTTCTAAGTAGTAGAGGACTGAAGAATTCTCCGCAATTTTCCGCAATCCTTTTCCTAAGTATAAGACAACTGAAAGATACTGCGCAATTTTCCGCAAACTATTTCCTAAGTCTTTGACTACTGAAAGATTCTCTACAAACTTTTTCCTAAGTATTGGAATTCCGAAAGATTCTCCGCAAACTTTTTCCTAAGTAGAAGATTACTGAAAGATTATCCGCAATTCTCCATATTTTTTTCCAAAGTATTAGACTACCGAAAGATTCTCCGCAAACTATTTCCTAAGTCTTTGACTACTGAAAGATTCTCTGCAATTCTCCGCAAACTTTATTGTCCAAAGTCAGGAAGAGGAGATAATTTGACTTTTACTTTTCTATCTCGTAACTGCATTTCCTCTTAACCACTTCAAGGATTTTGATGAAATTTCATACAAAGGAAAAACACAATATGGCCATGTACATGAAGGAATATGATTATTATGCGACACCAGGAAGGGGAGATAATTTGACTTTGACTTTCCGTTGATTCCCTTTGTATGGATTACCTCGTAAGCGCAACTCCTCTTAAACCACTCAAAGGATTTTCATGAAACTTTAGACAAATTTTATTTTAACCTCAATATCCAAATAGCCCATTTTGCAATAGTAATAATAATATTTGACAACAACAACCCTTTTTTCTAACCCTCGTAGAAACCAAGTATCATATATTTTTCTCTTGAAGTGCAAAATTTTCGGTAATATCTACTTGTGAAAAAAATTTCATTGATAAATAAGATCAAAGGATACACAATTTTACAATTATAGAAAAGGTGAACTTGCGTTTCAAAACGTTATTTACAACATTGACATTTACTATACAATTTAACAATATACATGTAATTATATATAACTTATATTCTGTATAAATAATATTATGTATTGACCTCCAATGAAATTCAGTTATTTTATTTTCAATATTATATTTCTGTTTATTTTCCCAAACAGAATCCCAGAATCCCAATTTATATTATCATCGTAATAATTTTCCCATTTCATTTGCGACTTAGGAATAACATTTTTATATCATTCATATAAAGTTGAATTTGCTTCACTGGTTTCAGAGGAGAAGATACACATGTGATTTTTCCAAAAAGGTCAATTTAATCCTAGGTTCCGCACTGACAGTCGTCATGTTTTTTGTCGGATAGACGAGCAATGATCATCTTTGTAGAGAACCTTCCATACATTATTTTTGTATAATTTGGTTGAATTTGCTCAATTGGTTTAAGAGGAGAAGATGAAAAAATTATTTAACAATAGCTCCAAAGCTCCTAAGTTCCGCGATGGCTGTCCAATAGCTCCAATAGCTCCTAAGTTCCGCGATGGCGGTCATGCTATTTTTTCGGATCGAAACGAAATGAGTCATCTCGGTAAAGGACCTTTCATACATCATTCCTGTATAATTCGATTGAATTTGCTTCAGAGGTTTCAGCAAAGAAGATAGAAATGTGATTTTCCCATAAGGTCCTATCTTAAACTATTCTTAAGGCTGGTGGCCATGTTTGTTTTTGTCGGATCGGCACGAATTAAGCAATCTTTGTAAACGACCTTTTAAGGGAACCTAAGCTAAAATGCTAAGTTAACATTTATCTCTTTTTGAAAAAATGTACAGTTTAGGTACCCCAAAATAATTTTTATTACAGTTAGATTTTACCCATAATGTTGTGATTAGACTTCATTCAGGATCATTCAACTTTGAAAACAAAATGAAGATATATGCCAAATAATAATACAAGAGAAAACTTTGCCAAGATGACACTTAACAAAATTCAATTCGCCAATAAAGGCTTGGACGCTATAAATCTTGCTAACATTCTACATAGCAAAACATTTAAATCAAATGTTCCTCCTTATTTCAAAGATCAATTAGTTCCACTAATTTCATATTCCTATACTAAACCTATTGCAACTTCCATTTTCAATTACAAACTGGTATTGCGTGACTCTCAAATTGATGACACTAAAGCCAAATCACCTGATTGCGCTTTCTCCTCTTCCCCGTTCAATTATAGTCCAGCTGGACACGGTCAGACTACGAGATATCCTCTCAAAAGGTCCCAAATTCTGTGAACCCAGCACATCAACTGGAAGTACAATCTCAAGATTTTGATGGATGCAGTTCAGTACTATGCTAGGAAAAGAGCAAAGAAAGAAAAGAGGACGTTGAGACATTTTCCCGCTGTATCAGGTCCATAAAGTCATTAATAGTGAATCGTATACGGCGCTTGAAAACAACAATGAAATCCAGAAATCCCAGTATATTTGAAGATCCCCTCGTGGTAAACACTCTGACCAACCTCAAAAAAAAATTACGTCGTCGTCCCTATAAAATTCTAAAAACATACTGTTCGTGTGTAAGAAACACTGTTTCGACTGCCTTGTGAAGGAGATGGGCATCAACAGTTCATCTGGAACCCCTACTACAACATCGAGGGACGAGATCGTAAAAATTACACTTCAGTTTTAGCATCCTTTGGCATCAGAGCCGATGATGAAAAAAATGAACTCCCTTACATCTACTGGGTACTAAAACTTTATTAGAATCCATACAGAGATTCATTGCGGAATCGTCCAGATGCACCACTAAACCTGTTTTACAGCCCCTCACTACTTTGTTGACCTCTGTCAAAGATGGCCTGAACAATTACTGTGATAAAGTTTACTCTACGAGAGGCGTGAATTAAAAATTCGAAAGATCTCCTTGATTAGTTTACCTCAACCAGTCTTACTCATTGCCATAGCATTTAAACTTCTGATTTTTCTTATCTTTATACAACACTTCCACACAATAAACTGAAAGCAGTAATTGCAGATTTAATACATCAATGTTTCTGCACTAAAATTGAGAACGTAGATACACCTTTTTAGTAGTAGGGAAAGGCAAAAAATAATTTGTTAAGAACAACATTGATTCAAATAAAAAGTACACTGTGACTGACGTAATCAAAATGTTAGAATTTTGATCGACACTATTTTTCTTGATTCGGAGGTCACATTTTCCAACAGACAGTAGGGATTCCTATGGAAACTAACTGTGCCCATCTCTTAGCTGACCTTTTCCTTTAATCGTATGAGGCCAAGTTTTTACAGGGGCTTACACAAAGAAAACAAAAACATGTATCCCAGTCCTTTAATTTCAACTTCCGTTACATAGACGATGTACTTTCTCTTAATAATCCTAAATTTAAGGAGTATTTACATCAGATCTATCCCAATGAGCTTGAAATTAAAGAAACAACTGATACACCTACTTCAGCTTCGTACCAAGATCTTTTGTTGAATACTGACGAGGATGGACATCTGAAATCTCAGCTTTATGACAAGCGTGATGATTTTAACTTCCCAATTGTGAACTTTCTCTATATGCCTACCTCCCCAGCCTATGGAGGGTACATTTCACAGTTGATTTCGATACATGTAGTTTGTACAGTGATTTTTGAACAGAGCAAAAACACTGTCCAAAAGCTGCTTAGTCAGCCTATGTTAATTTCATCCCTAAAGAAGTTCTATGGCCGTCACCATAATATCATCGAAAGATATGACGTCCCAAATGAAAGTGGACATATTCAGCTAGATTCACGTCTTCCGGGATTTGACTATACCGATTTTGACTTTTTTCTGGATTGCCACACAGTGTGACGGGTGCTGTTAAAAGAGCAGACATTTGACTTCACACTGTGAGTGCCTTGGTTTTTTTTTTTTTTTTTTTTTTTTTTTTTTTGTTTATTTTTGTGCTTTGCAGCTTTCTACCGTCATTGTTTTCTGCGTTCTCGTTTTTGTCATGTCTTTGGACTTCGATTTTTGTGATACCACTCCTTTGTTCCTTCTGCATTCTACTGCCATTGTTTACTCATTCAAGTGAAATGAATGGGTATGTCGCCAACTTTCCTTGATCCAGGACGAAACTTTCATTTATAGAGTGACTAATATTACTACTTAAAGTAAATGGCAGCGAGAATTGCAAAAGATGAGGTTCTCTTCTCCTTAAATTGTCATAAATTATCATTAAAAATGGATTACAGTGCACCACCTTTTTCACAAGACAAAATTTTTGCGGTATACGAGGGCTGCATATAACGAGGAATAAATCAAATAGAAACAATGAAAGGGGACCTTGAAAATGATTGGCGATAAGTGAGGGAACAACACTAGACAGGGGCCGTATAACAAGGAAGCACTGTTTTGTTTGAAATTTTGAGATTTTTGAACATAGGTTAACCTAAATTATATTCTTTACTCAGAGTGCAATTTCTAATTATTTGAACAACTATTATTATCCAAAGTTTTTATGAGATAAAATTTCAAATTTGAACCATCAATTTAAAAAAAATCATAGTTATAAATTGTTTTAAAATACTTTTCTCAGCTTTAGCTACACACAAAAGCTGAAAAGCTTATTACATATGAGAAAGAAAGCAAATGGGGTTAATGTCAAGGAGACAACATCCCATATCCAGGTTTAAACGAGCCAAAACAAAGCATCTAGGGGTCACCGTACGGTCTTCAACACAGTGAGGAACCTCACACCATATAGCAAGCCCTAAATGGCCCAAAAAGGTAAAAAAAGTGAATAAATTAATGGAAACAAACCACATCCAATAACCCGAATATCAAGAAACTAAAATTTCATAAGAAGACACGGACAAGCCAGTCACCAACATATTCCTGACTTGGGACAGGCGCAAAAACTGCGGTGGGGTTAAACTCGTTTTCTTGGGTCCAAACCCTCCCCCTATGTGTGGTGAATGGCTAAAAATAAATGCACAAAGACTCACAGTAAAAATCAAACTAGAAAAAAGTCCAACTTATCAAGACGAGTACCCTTACAATGAATTACATAGTACATGAAAACAATACACACAGGTACTGTCCGGACAAATGCTCGCAGTTACTGACAGCTAGCTAAGGACATAATTTCCGTTGACTAAGATATCAAGACTTCTTACATATGAAAATTCAATTGAAATACTTCTAAATAGATTTGGTATAACAACATCATCAATTATGAAAGAAGAACATGATATTGTGCAATGCCAAATACTGCCAATATGAGAAATTGTTTAAATTTAATTATGGTGTAAAGCATTTAGGAGATGATCAATGTTTTTGCCAACAAAAACCAAAAGTAAAGACTTAACAACAATGCTGTATTTATATCCTTTATGAATTAGTTTGTTCAACGGGTTAATAAGTTTAGAAGGACAATTTTTGAATTTATGTGCTTTATAAATGATATTACCATAGAAGTTTGGATGTGAAATGCCCTGATGTAAACAAATATTAATCCAATAAAGGGTTACACTAAGCGCAGTATAATACGACCGCAGCATGACGACCACTGATATTTGAACAAGAGTTATTTAAAGTAAATGTGGACATAGTAAAGACTCGGACATAATAAGGAGGTTGACACGTAATTAGCTGGACACAAAGAAGTCCGAGAAAACATCAAAATTACAAAAACAGGAAAACAGCAAACACCTACAATGGCCAGGAACTACAATCACATGCCACAATCTACAAGCAAACTGCACCAGAAAAACAATAATGAAAACAAGAGACAAACATAAATAACGATAGGAACTCGGGATAGCCGGACTTGGTACCGGCACCAGCAAAAGCCAGTGGTAGGGTTAAACCGGTTTATGGGTACCCAAACCTCCCCTTTCTCTATCCCGTTTCCCTATAGTATCATAAACACGCGAATAAAACCCAATACAGGTAGACTACTAACTCAATGACCACTATCTTGGAACAGAAAAAGCATAAGACAAAACGTAATTTTGAAAGAAGGGTCAAAGAGTGCTCGCCGCTAAACTGCCGGCTAGCTCAAGGAATCTAGTCTGCTGGTAAAACACTGTCGCACTACGGAAGAAAAATCAAACTCAAAACTTCCCGAAGGGTTTGGTAAAGAGTCTTCATGTATTTCAGCAGACATCGGCAGTATCAGTGAGAGGCCAGTATATATGTAAAGTCTTCAGGTCACTGGAATCCAAAGCCAATTTAACGGATTTGTTCAGAATATCTCGTCGATATCCACCATTACGAAAAGAATGTAAGTTACGTCCCAGTTTTTCTGGATAATTAATCAGTTTTTGACATTTTTTAACAACATTTCCATAAAATCGAGGATGAGAAATGCCCTTTGTTATTAGCTGTTTCCGAGTCACGTCATATCTAGATATCAAATGTTCATATCTTCTGTAAAACTTCTTAAAAGTATTTAATAATTTATGAAATCTGTAACCTTGTTGTAAAAGTTTGGACGTGAGAGTAAGGTTACGCTCATTAAAATCATCAAGGGTGGAACAAATGCGAGCGAATCGTACAAGTTGGGATATATACACCCCGTAGGATGGAGCTAGGGGAACGTCGCCGTCAAGAAAGGGGAAATTAGTAATTGTAAAATCAAAATCATCCCTTTTATCATAAACTTTAGTTTTTATTTTACCAGAGTCAATGGTGATACTTAGATCCAGAAAAGGGCAGTATTTAGAATCATTGTTTGCCTTATTTAGTTTCAGTTGTTGTGGGTAAATGGTGTCAACATAAGCCAAAAACTGGGGATTGTCAATAGTAAGGATATCGTCAATATACCTGCTATTATCATTGAAAATAGAAATAAGTTTATCACTATTTGGTACAGTTCCATTTTGTAGTTTTTTCATGAATTCCCGTTCGTAACAGAACAGAAAAAGGTCTGCAATGAGAGGTGCACAATTAGTACCCATGGGGATTCCAATGACCTGATGATAAACAATGGTGCCGAAACGAACATAAATGTTGTCTAGCAAGAGATTCAGTGCCTTAATCATATCATCACATGTCCAGGAGCAATAATTGTTGTAAGAGATATTGGAGAAGAATCCTTGCGTTTTGTTGCAGCAAATAAACTGAAGACCCGAAAATTTAAAAGACCATTTAATAAGTTCACCCAATTTAGCCCTTTTAATCCCTTAATACTCGCTAAAGCAGTAAAAGATACTCAAAATATGTTGACATACTACCGAAAGCTTGCATCAAGAGGAATCAAAAGTAAAAATCCCATTAAAATCCGATAAAAATAAAGATTTAAGATATTTTGAAAAATAGCAATTTTGACCCCTTTGACCCCTTACAGCCCCGAAACCGTAAGAGATACGCCAAATCTGTTGGCATACTACTGAAAGCGTACAAAAAGAAGAATCCAAAGAAAAAAATCCCCGCGAAATGTGAAGAAAAATAAAGATTTTACATATAAAGAAAAAATTGTAATGTTGGCGCTTTTGACCCGTATTAGCTCGTAAACGCCAAATCTGTTGACTTACCACTAGAAGCTTACAACAAATGGTATCAAAAAAATCCCATGGAAATTCGATGAAAAATAAGCATTTTACATATTTTGAAAAATAACAATTTTTGGCCCCTTTGACCCTTTATAGATCGGAAACCGTAAGAGATGCGCAATATTTGTTGGACAATACTGAAAACTTAAAACAAAAGGAATGTAATAAAAAAACATCAAAATCTGATGACAATCTGAAGAAAAATTAAGATTTTACATTCTTTGAAAATTGCAATTTTGGCCCCTTTGATCCCCTTTTCTGTTGGCATATATTGAAAGCGTATGACAAAAGGAATTCAAATAAAAAAATCCCATCAAAATCTGATAAAAAATAAAAATTAAAGGTGATATGCACATTTGCAATTTTTGTCCCTTTTGCTCCCTTTAGATCCAGAGAAAACCAACTATCAAAATCTAATGGTTAAGCGCTATGATAATTTTTCAGAAGAAATAAATTGGAAAAAACTGCTTCAAAATCGGAATAAAAAATAGATTTTTAGATTCCCTTTAAGGGCCCCATTATCTCATAAAGGGTACATGCGACGTAAAATCCGTTGAATACTTCAGATTGGAAATTTCCTCTGGAGCACACTGAAAAAAAAAACACATAAAAATTCGATAAATAATAAATATTCTACAGCCCAATAAATGAAAACACCCAATTTTGAACTTTTTGGTACTTTTTACAAAAAACGGGCGGGGCCACAATACCGAAAACCAATCTCCCTATTGAAGTAGCAAAGAACATTGTGCTAAATTTTCATAAGGATTGGTCTACCAAAAATAAAGCTATGTCACGTAAATGAAAAGGCTGCAGACGCCAACGCCACCAGTATCATACAAATATACAACCTCAAAATTTTTTGCGGTGGTATAAAAAGGTAAGATTTGAAACCTGATTTCACTATTACCAATTTCCTTTTCCTTGACAGCGACATTCCTCTAGCTCCATCCTACGGGGTGTATATTTCTCAACTAGTACGATTGCATGCGTTTGTTCTACTCTTGACGATTTCAATGAACGCAACCTTACTATCACAGCCAATCTTTAACAACAGGGTTACAGATTTCATAAGTTGTTGAATACTTTTAAGAAGTTTCATTATAGATATGAACATTAAATATCTAAATATAGTGTTACTCGCAAGCAGCTTATTACTATGGCATTTCTAATCCTCGTTTTTAAGAATGTTGTAAAAAATGCCAAAAAACTGAGTAAAGATCTAGAAAAGCTGGGACGTAGCCTACATTATTTACGTAATAGGGTATATCGACAAGATACTCTGCTTGCATCCGTAAAATTAGCTTTGAGATCTACCCCAACAAAGAATTTTTTAAGCAAAGTTTGATTATTTATGAATTTTTATTGCACAGATACAAAATGATGACATTGTGCATGAAGACGCATGTTAAGTGGTGTATTTAAATTACAACCTATACTTTCTAACTGCAAAACTTCAAATATATTCATGAATGCACGTAGGTGCAGGGCAATTTTAACTTTAAAGTGTTTCTGTAGTTTTACCAATTTTCGTTGTAGAGGTCAAAGCGGCGTAGCTACAAATAATTTTGAACCAGTTTTTCCTTAGCTCTTAATAAAACTGGTAAATGCGAAGAAAAAAATACCGGAAGTGGATAAATTGTAATTTTTTAATTATCTTAATTTATCCTCATCTAATTTGTTTGGAGATTAAAAGTTTTATTTCTTATTATTAAAGCAGATCTCTTTTTGCACCGTTATATTCATTGAATGCGAACAATCATTTTTTCGTTGGAGTACCTACATACTGGCCTCTCACTGATACTGCTGATGTCTACTGAAATATATGATGATTCTTGACCAAATCCTTCGGACAGTTTTGAGTTTGATTTTTCTTCCGTAGTGCGACAGTGTTTTACCAACAGACAAGGCTCCATGAGCTAGCCGGCAGTTTAGCGGCGAACACCCCTTGACACATTTTTCAAAATTACTTATCGTCATTTTCTCTCCTTTCAAGATTGTGGTTATGGAGCTAGTAGTCTACCTGTATTTGGTTTTATTCGTATGTTTATTATACTATAGCGAAACGGGACAGCTAAAGGGGTGGTTTGGGTACCCATAAACCGGTTTAACCATACCGCTGGCTTTTACTAGTGCCGGTGCCAAGTCCGACTGTCCCGAGTTCCTATCGTTGCTTACGTTTGTCCTTTGTCTTGTTTGTGTTTTTCCTGAGTGATTCCCTGACAGAATGTGGTATGTGACTGTAATTTTTAGAAAATTGTATGAGGTTGTCTCCGAACATTTCATTGTAGAGCCGTAAAAGCAAAACAAGAGGCTCTCAAGAGCCTGTATCGCTCACCTGGACCCTGGCTTACATAGACAGTCTTTGTTAAAGGATATAAATTAAACCATGGTTCCATTTTGACAAATGGTCTCAGCAGACAAGACCTTTGAAAATGTTTCATTTGGATCCAAGTTTGATTCCTTTTTCTGCAGGGGACCTTCCAAACACTATATTGACCAAGTTTGGTTCCAATTAGCCTAGCCGTTGCAGTGAAAAAGATTCTTGAATGTGTTTTCCCATAGGGTGCAATGTTTAACTATGTTCATTGCTGGCATCCATCTGGGATAGAGCGCCTTACCTAAAAATACTTTTTGTGTAGGGGACCAATAATGGACAAAAGTTTGGTTCAAACTGGCTCAGCAGTTTCAAAGGAGAAAATCTATGAATGATTTATCCAATAGGGTCCAATGTCAATTCAATGTTTCAACCTGGCGGCCATCTTGGATATAGCGCGGAACAGAAAAATGCCTTTTTTGTAGGGGACCACCTAAGGACTATTGTGGCTAAGTTTGGTTCCAACTGGCTCTGCAGTTTTAGAGAAGAAGATCTTTGAATGTGTTTTCCTATAGGGTCCAATGTTAAAACAACGTTTCCCGCTGGCGGCTATCTTAGATATGGTGTGGACCTGAAAAACATCTTTTTGTAGGGGACTACTAAGTACTATTGTGGCCAAGTTTCGTGCCAACTGGCTCAGCAGTTTCAGAGGAGAAGATCTTTGAATGTAATTTCATACAGGGTCCACTGTTAAAACAATGTTTCCCGCTTGCGGCCATCTTGGATATATAGTGCGGACCTGAAAAACACCTTATTTGTAGGGACCACCTAAAGACTATTGTTGCCATTGGATCAGCAGTTTCAGAGGAGAAGATCTTTGAATGTGTTTTCCAATAAGGTCCAATGTTAAAAAAATGTTTCCCGCTGGCGGCCATCTAGGATATACTTTGAACCCGCAAAACACCTTTTTGTATGGGACCACCTTATGACTATTGTAGCCAATTTTGGTTCCAATTTGCTCAGCAAATTCAGAAAAGAAGATCTTTGAATGTGTTTTCCCATAGGGTCTAATGTTAAAACAATATTTCCTGCTGGCGGCCATCTTGGATATAGCGTAGACCTGAAAAACACCTTTTTGTAGGGACCACCTAAGGACGATTGTGACCAAGTTTGGTTCCAATTGGCTCAGCAGTTTCAGAGGAGAAGATCTTTGAATGTGTTTTTCCCATACAGTCCAATGTTAAAACAACGGTTCCTTGGATGAAGCGCGGACCTAAAAAACACCTCTTTTGTAGGGGACCACTTCAGGACTATTGTGGCCAAGTTCGGTTCCAACTGACTCAGCAGTTCTAGAGGAGAAGATCTTTGAATGTGTTTTCCCATAGATCCAACGTTAAAGCAATGTTTCCCACTGGCAGCAATCTTTGATACAGCCCAGATCTGAAAAAAAAACATCTTTTTTGCAGGGACCCCCTAAGGACTATTGTGGTTAAGTTTGGTTCCAATTGGCTAAGCAGTTTCGGAGATCTTTGAATGTGTTTTCCAAAAGGGTCCAATTTTAAAACAATGTTTCCCGCTGGCGGCCATCTTGGATTGTCGCGGACCTGAAAAGCACTTTTTTGTAGGGGACCACTTAAGGACTATTGTGACCAAGTTTGGCTCCAATTAGCTCAGCAGTTTCGGAGCTGAAAAGAGTACCATAATAAAACAACCAATCCTATAAAGATAATGCGCAAAATAAATGAAATAAATTCAGTTATAATATGAGTGCACTCATAAGGCACTCACAACGAGTGCCTTAGATTTAAATGTTGTATTTTTATTTTCGTGCCTTGTGGCTGTCTCGTGTCCTTGTTTTGTCTTTGTTTTTCTGTGTTCCCGTTTTTTTAATGTCTCTGAACATAGATTTTTGCAATCGTCATTTCTCTTGTTGCTTCTGTATTCCACTGGCGTTGTTATATATCTTTTTAAATTTATGGAAGTGCATTGTATTTATTTACCAATATACATATGTATTAATGTAATCAATAGTGAGTAGTCTTGTTCAGTTTGACTGAATACCACTTTCCATTGTTTTCAGATGAAGTTATTATGTACCACATGTATTATCGCTTGTCCATTGCCATAAACGTAACAACAGAAAATACCACATGTTTCAAGAATGTTTTATTTTCTTAGACATAAATAGCTACCCAAGTTCCCTTATAAAAGATGTGTTTTGGTCTATTCTTGATAAAATTTAACAGATTTATGAATTAGGGTGTACGGTGTTGTCTTATTGATGCAGGTCCCTTTTGTCTATTTATCTCTAATTTATATTTTATACACACATTTCTTCTATTTTTTAGTTGTTTATTTGTGTTTTCAATTCATACATAATTTTATACATTTGTCTTGCATATATCGTCGGCAACAATAAATAAAAATCACCCGCATAATAAAAAATAAAAAAAAATCACTTTGAATTTATTTTGTTTTCATCTTGAAGCTGTTAAGTCCTATCTAGGACACATAGCATGTCTTCCCCCATCTACAGGTAAGCATGCTCCAGTTATAAAGGAAGCATCATCAGAAGCCAGGAAAGCTACTGCTCTGGCGACCTCATCTGGTTGTCCTGGGCGACCCAGTGCATGCGTTTCTTTCGATCTTTCTAAAAACTGAAAAAAAGGAAAAAACAATAGAAGGTATGACAGGGAGGAATAGAACTGGTAGCGAAAAGAATTTTTATGCTATGGAAGCACAAAAGGGACATTTTTTTTTATCACTTTCTCATGACTTGCCTTTTTGTTCCCAGGAGATACTATATTTTCCCCGACTTACCATCTCGTGGCCACAAAACAGCTATGTAGTTCCCATGGCATAGTATCTCGTTTCCAAGACCTTTTATCCTGTGGGCATTAGATAGCTACCTCGTTCAAGACACTATGTATCCCGTGGCGTACCCAATGGCTAGGAGATAGCCATCTCCCCACGACATACTATCTCATTCCAACAAAATAGCTATAGCATTTCAAGAGAGAAGGAAGATGTGGCCTCGAGAACATTGAACTATCTCTTGGCCATGAGATATTTAGTCGAAGAAACAAGCCATTTAGTCAAAGGAATGAGACAGAAAATGAAATACACGTGTCCAGTCTTTTCTTCATGTAATGCAGACAATGAGAAAATAATAACAGATTTCTGACACATCACACTGACATTGGACAAAATATTGAACAAATCTACGAAAACGTATACGAGGAATAAATTTCCGAAATGGCCATACAGCTCATTAAAATAATTGCAGTTGGAGTTAACATATGTGTTATGGTCTCATGTTCATTTACTCCATATCCTTTCATAAAATATATATAGTCTCTAACAGTTGTTTCCAGTTTATAACGTATATTTCTCACATCGAGATAGTTAAATTTTCATATTTTAAAGTTCGAGGTTTACCCGAGAACTTAAAAATGTGAAAATTTAACTATCGAGATGTGAGAAATTATCGTAATAAACCGGAAAACAATGTTAGAGATTTTTTCTCTAATTCCTACTCAATTTATTTGACGTAAAGCGATCTCCGTGGTCTCCAATCTCAAGTATGCCGCCATTTTGTTGCTATCATCGTTGCTAAGTGTATCATTGCGCCTTTCAATGAAAGGGGTGTTAAGCGTAATATTTTTGATAAAATGTCAAATTATCAATAAATTGAGATATCTTAGTCATAAAAATGCAAAAACCAGTTCACTAGACAGTGATGCAGGTGTTAATTTCATCAACATCCGGTTGCACTATTTCTGACACTGACACGAGACATTCACATGATTGACCAATCAGCAAGTGAGATCAATGTCTAAACATGTTGAATATTAATTTAATCTCACATTATTTGGGAAGTATTTATTTTGAACAAGAATTAGAGAAAAAATTATTTTTTTATTTAAATATAGCATTGATTGATATAAAAATGAAGAGATATATATCAGGAAAATATAATTTTTCCAATTGGGTAGCTGTCTTCAGACATTATATCTATATAATAAAAATTGTTTTGAGGCTATTTCAATGAATTTTTATTTCCTTTTTTTTGGACATGGGTCATTTATGTTAATTTGTTTAAATATATATAAGAAAAGGACATGGTGGTTGCATTTGAAATTCCCTTCATCCCAATACCCTTATAAATAATTCAATAACTGAGTAGAATATCAACAAACCTTAGCATAGGCCTCTTCATCAAGTCCGCCTCTTTTCTGTAATTCTGTTACTGTTACTCCAGGACTGAAATTAAACATGCACCTTCATATATTATAACTATATTTTGTTTGACAACTATTGCTTTACATTCAAATGAAATATTTGAGAGACTGTGGGACTGACAACAAATTCTAAGCGTAACCAATTTCACAGCACCAGCTTTTAGTTGAAAAACATACAAAATCAAAGATTAGAAAGTTTACCTCAATATGGAATACGGTGACAGAAACCCAATTTTACACCGGGAAAGAGGCCTTATGTTCCAGGAGGTTCTGATTCCACCAGGTCCCCTGCACGCAAACTGCAAAGTTTGATGATCCTGTTCTTTATAGGTACACAGCTTCATAGATATACAACTAAATGCGGACGCAGACGTAGAAGCAGACCCAGACGAATATGCTCTCTCTCTATCCAAGTATGGTGCACTTGTTCTTGAGGGAATATCGCGTATGAATGTACTATCATACTTTCAAATTTTGGCATTTTTGTAATTTCCAAATGTGATTTTTGACCACTCTGTTACAATGCCCATATTTCACTATTTCATTATGCCAAGTTTTCTTGCAACTGACTCTATGAGTGTACTGTGGTTGTTTATTGATTGTGATTGTTTTCGCTGAGTTTTTGTCGGGTAACGGATGACAGCATTTGCGAGAACACTTAACCAAATAATTTTATGTTTGTTGACGATCCGTACATCCATGGGTAATAAGGAATATGGGTGTAGCGCTGCACCACATTTAGCAATGAACCCCACTCAACCCAGTGCTAGAGACCGTCTTGAATTTACTACGTGGTATGAGCAAAGCTAATTGTTAAAGGCCTCATGGTGACCTCAAGATGATAAACAACAATAAAAGCGTTGTTTCATTGCTTGGTTTAATCATGTATTTGTAGAGACGTTTTGTCATGTGTATTTACTCCTTATCCTTTCATTGTTAATTAGAATATGATATGTGCATGTTTCTCTCATTTTCTCATCTTTCATCTGGCCATTTCATATTTATAATCTATATCAAATTATCCTCTTTGTATGAAATGAGTAACAATAAACCGCAGTTTGCAACGCTACAATGTTAAATTAGAGATTTTACTGAGCTGGTGATTAAGAATTTCCTGTTTCCAATAATGTCAGTACCAAAATCATTTTTATAAATAAACAATCACAGAATATGGAGTAAATGCACATTAGACAAAGTTTCTACAAATTCACTGTAGAACATATATGTGCCATCATTGGCCATTTATTCTCAATTTAGTCTGTCTTGCGCTATAGTTTCTCAGTTGCAAGATCCTTACATTGAATGAAGATACTGATATCTGACAGAATAACATTTCCATGGGTTTTTCTACAGGTTTTTTTTTAAACAAAAAGCTCAAAAACTTTCGACATCAATAACTAACGGCTCAGACACAAAGCCTGCATCGCTATAGAAATAAAGGGCTACGCCGAGCGCAGCATGATACGACCGCAGCATGTCGACCACTGAAATTTCAACAAAGGTAGTTTAAAGTGAATGTGGACACAGTAAAGAGCTTGACACAATAATTAGATAGACACAAAAAGAAGCTAGACACAGTTATTAGCTAGAAACAAAATAGGGAAAAAACCTTTTTGATTACTTACTGATAAAAAAACGTAAGAGCTATGCAAAATATGTACTATCAACTAAAACTTTACATCCACAGAAATTCAAAGAAAATATCCATCGAAATCTGATGAAAAATAAAGATATGACACATTTAGAAAAATTGCAATTTTGGCCCCTTTGACCCCTTGTAGCTCCGAAACAGTAAGAGCTACAAAAAATCCGTTGACATACTACTGAAAGCTTATATCAAGAGGAATCCAAAGAAAAAAATCCCATCAAAATCCAATGAAAAATAAAGATTTGACATATTTAGAAAAATTGCATTTTTGGCCCCTTTGACCCCTTGTAGCTCAGAAACGGTAAGACCTACAAAATATCTGTTGACATAACACTGAAA
>MJUU01060481.1:116576-137321 GCA_002080025.1 Modiolus philippinarum
ATCATGAAGCTCCAGACCAAATATGAAATCATTTCCACTTTTGGAAGAAGAGAAAACTTTGACGAAAAATTTTCATTAGTAGTGGTATATGAAACTAAGTATTAATGTATCGGCAAACAGGAAGTAGTAGCGCCACAAATATGAAAATATCTGACACTGTACAACTCATCATTTGGAAGCCTAATGCTAAATATCAAATCATTCCCACCTGTAGAAGCCGAGAAAACTTTGACGGTAAAAGTGTTAAGGACGGACGGAATGACGGACGGAAAGACAGACGGACGGACGGACAGACGGACGGACACCACCATCACTATATACCCTCCGCTTTTACAAAGCGGGGGTATAAAAAAACTTAGTCCAACAAATGGCAAAATACGGAAAAATTGGAATTATTTTTTTACTTGGGATTCAATAATGATTATGTAAAAAAATCAATGCTATTGAGCAAGATTTTAGAAAGTTATTGAAGTTCAAAAAAAGTTTAACATTTGGGTTAACCCAATGTTGACGCCGACGCCAACGACGGAATCTATGGTCGCTATGTCTCGCCTTCGCGACTTTCGTCGCAGGCGAGACAAAAAGATCTAGGTACGAAGCTGAAGTAGGTGTTTCAGTTGTTTCTTTAATTTCAAGCTCATTGGGATAGATCTGATGTAAACACTCCTTAAATTTAGGATTATTAAGAGAAAGTACATCGTCTATGTAGCGGAAGCTGAAATTAAAGGACTGGGCTAAATGTTTTTGTTTTCTTTGAATAAGCCCTTGTAAAAACTTGGCCTCGTAAGAGTAAAGGAAAAGGTCAGCTAAAAGCGGCGCACAGTTTGTTCCATAGGAAACGAAATGAGCAATTTTCTGTGAAAAAAATCTTCCATGCATGGTTTCAGTGAAGTTTGGTTGAGTTTCTTTCAGTCCTTTCAAGATGATAAATAATGCGATTTTCATTAAGCTAAGGTATGCGCTAGCAGTCTTTTTATTGCAGGTTAAATATTCATCTTTGTAAAAACCTTCTTTATGTTATTCTTATACATTTAAGTATAAATTGGCTTCCAAAAGTTTAGGGCAGATAATGAAAGTGATGTTTTTCCATAGTACCCAATGTTAAATTATGTTCTGTGCTGGGGGCTATGTTTTTAACAGATTCCAAAAAAAAATGACCAGAGTTATGGCAAAAGCTTACCTTTACGCTTTGGGTCCTCTCTGCCTATTCAAGATCAAGATGTGTGTGGTTACTTTTTTTGGCTTGTTAATATAAATTTACAAAAAGATTGGCGGTAATTTTTTAATTATGTAAAACAGGTTCTTGCATGAGATCATACAGAAGATCGGGATTATCAAACTGAATATTTTTACTACTGAATTTGTTCATCAATTCCGAAATACAGTAAATCCAGATATAATAGTTCCTAATAAAATTGATATGAATGTGAAACCATGTCATAATGTTATGAAGGCAATTGACCATGAACAATGTCAATGTGATGCTGAAAAGTTCTAACAAGGTATTTGTGAATGAATGATTATCTGCACAGGCATTATAGATTAAAAGTTATAAAGGTTTCAGAAAAATGCCGCCGCCAAAGCCAGAAAGTAATTCCAAGATGGTGTCAAAACAATGGCAGAAGAATACAGAAGGAACAAAGCACAATATTACAAAAATCAAAGTCCAAAGACAAGGCAAAAAAAATAGTAATGGTGCATTACATAATACCCCGACACGTTTCACAAAATTTTTAAGTTAAAAGGGGCATAACTCCAGAACTAAGTGTACCGCTGAACCCAAAATTATACTTGGCCTGTGTTTTGTGGTAAACAATTTACATACTAAGTTTGAAGACAGTATGTTATTTCATTCACAAGTTATGGGTTTCGCAAAATTTCAAGGTTTCAAGAGGAATAACTCCAGAACCCCTTGGACCTCTGGACCCAAAATCGAACTTGACCTGTGTTTTGTAGTAAACAACTTGCATACCAAGTTTGAAGACCTCGTGTTGTTTCGTTCACAAGTTATCAATCGGAAACCCTAAAATTCGCAAAATTTCAAAGTTTCAAGGGGCACAACTCCAGAACCCCTTAGACCTCTGAACCCAAAATCGAGCTTGATCTGAGTTTTATGGTAAATAACTTACATACCAAATTTGAAGACCTTGTGTTATTTCGTTCACAAGTTATCAGTCGGATACCCTAAATTTCGTAAAATTTCAAAGTTTCCAGGAGCAGAACTCCAGAACCCCTTGGACCTCTGAACCCAAAATAAAACTTGACCTGTGTTTTGTGGTAAACAACTTACATACTAAGTTTGAAGACCTTGTGTTATTTCGTTAACGAGTTATCAGTCGGAAACCTTCGGGGGGGGGGGGGGGGGCGGCGGACGGACGGACACACGTCTGAGGGTATCACATAATACCTCGCCACTTCGTGTGGCGGGGTATAAGAAACAAGAAGAATGGAGGCATAAAAAAACGAAAAACACAAGAAGACGAAAGACTACAGACACTACTAAGTCAAAATCGATAATGTCAAATCCTTGAAGACGTGAATCATCTGAAAATATCCGTTTTCATTTGTGAAACCGATATTTAATATCTATGATGTCGTGAATTCTGAAGGAAAGAAAGGCTTGAATATATCCTTTATGGCACAGCTTTTGCTCTTTTCACTGTCACTGTCACTGTATGGAGTACAAGCTCTATAGAAACGAATGAACTGTGAAATATGCATTCTCTATGATGTGGCAGCAATGCATTTTTTACACGATTAGATAATTTTTCGTATCACTTAGTGATAACTTGTATGCTATCATTTCATTGGCCTTTCATATGATTAGATAATCCCTATTTTCATTGATTGTTCTAGAGGTCACGCGTCGAGTCAAATTCACGTCATGGAAATTCCTTTGTTATTTTTAATTCCGTGCTCATTTCATTATGTCGTCTACGTTATCTTTTTTAATTTTACTGGAAAGAAGAAAATAAAAAAATGAGCTTCATGTGTACTAACAATGTGTAATTACAATTCAACCGATCTTTCTGAAAGATACCCAGATACCCAGATACCCGCGTGGAACCATGTACTTGTTTTATAATGTAACATAGCTCATACATCAACAACACTTATCGTTGTGTATAGTTTCTACTTTATATACAGGAAAATTTATTGTTAGACTTTACATTCATTATAACGATAAGTTAAAAGTACATAATCAATATTCAATGTATTCACAAACACAACAAACTAAATTCTCCAAACTTAACATATTTGGGAGAACACAACAGAAGATTTTACAAATGAAATTTATCATGAGAGAAATAGGTTTCACAACCCGTGAGGCTTGTATATCGCTTGTTATCAACTCTCGCTATTTAATTACAAATAATAATTAACTCGCTGAAGCTAGTTAATTATTATTGTGTAATTAAATAGCTCAACTTGATAACAAGCGATATACAAGCCTAACTCATAATGAAACCTACAACTCCATATGCCTAGGAAGTAGGTATATTGCTATTAGAAAATCCGTAAAGGTTCCACGGAACCTAATGTCTTGCCCAATTAGTACATTGTCATTATTTAGCCTATATTTAGATGAGGTTGCTAGGTAGAATTACAAGAAAAAAAAATGGTCTTTGAGACTTTCATACTAAAATTGGAATCAAATATTTTTAACAATGAAATGTTTGCAACAAATGTATGGTTGCTAAGGAGAATTCAAAAAAAGAACTGGTCTTTTAGTGTTTCATGAAATTTACCATAACTGGAATCCAGGATTTTGGAAATTTCACTTTTGAAAAAAAAATATTCATGCTGTCAGGAATTGAAAAAGATATGGTTGCTAGAGAGAATCCCGAAAAATAAGAGGTTTCGGAGAGTTTCAGAATATTTACCAGAAAAAAGAATCTAAGATTTTTGCAATTTGCCTTTTGAAAATGATAATTATAATTGTAAGGAATTGGAAAAAAATATGGTTGCTAGGTAGAATTCCAAAAAAAAAGGAACAGCTCTTTGAGAGTTTCTGGAAATTTACCAAAATAATTAGAATCAAGGATTTTTGAAATTAACTTTTTAAAATTTGTAAAGGTTCCACGGAACCTAATGTCTCTCCCGCTCACTACATTGTCATTATAATTTGGCCTATATTTAGATGAGGTTGCTAGGTAGAATTTCAATAACTGGCCTTAGAGACTTTCATACAAAACTGGTATCCAATAATTTTGTACAATGACTGTTTTCAATGAAATGTTTGCAAAAAATTTTTGGTTGCTAAGTAGAATTCCAAAAAATAACTGTTTTTTTTTTTTTTTTAAAGTTTCATGAAATCCAGGATTTTGGAAAATAATTATTCATACATAAGGAACTGAAAAAGATATTGTTGCTAGGTAGAATTTCAAAAAATTACAGGTATTTTAGAGTTTCAAGAAATTAACCAAAATAAGAATCAAAGATTTTTGCAATTTGACTTTTGAAAATGATCATTATAACTGAAAGAAACTGAAAAAGTTATGGTTGCTAGGTAGAAATCCAAAAAATAACAGGTCTTTGAGAGTTGCAGAAAATTTATCAAATAAGAATCAAAGATTTTTGCAATTTGACTTTTGAAAACTATCATTATCACTGTCAAGAATTGAAAAAGATATGGTTGCTAGGTAGAATTCCAAAAATAACAGGTCTTTGAGAGTTCCAGGAATGTAAACCAAAATTGGAGTTTGTTTGAATCAAATTTATTAAAAAAGCATTGTTGCTAAGAAGAATTTCTAAAAACAGCTCGTCTTGGAGAGTTTTAGGAAATTTACCAAAGTTGGAACAATTTTGTTTAATTCTTCAGTGTTCAAAACTATGCTTGATGCTAAAACATTGTTAAAATTTGTAATTAAATGCAAAAATTTCAAAAATTATTGGTCTTTAACATTTTCAGGAAATTTACCAAAGTTGGAACCAGAATCAAAATTCCAACAGCCTGTTACACATCTGCTCATTTTATGCAGAAATGTCAATTTTAATATAATTCTATTAAGATTCATGTCAATTTTAATATAATTCTATTAAGATTCATGTCAATTTTAATATAATTCTATTAAGATTCAAAGACTCTATTCTACTTCTTAACAACTAACATTGAGATTTTTTAGAAAAAAAAACTAAGTCCAAATTTGGAAAAAATACAGAAAAACAAAAAAAATCCAATTTTTTCAGTTTGAAGTAATTTTCTGACCATCATCTAACTTTTGACCACTTTTGTGAAATTCTAATAAGATTTAATAACTGCATTTGACTTAAAAAAACAACAACAGGGTTAAAATAAATTTCTTGTGCAAAAAAACTAAGTCCAAAGAAGGAAAAATGCAGAAAAACTAAATAAAAAATTTCGAAATGTTTTCAACTAGAGGTAATTTTCTGATCATTTTCTTGCTTCTGTCCAAATTTCAAATGATTCCACAAAGATTTGATGAAGGTATTGATGTTAAGAAAACTTTAACCACAGGGTTAAAATAAATGTTGACGACGACGGAATTTTGGATCGCTATGTCTCGCTTTCGCGACTTTCGTCGCGGGCGAGACAAAAAGGAAAGTTCATAAATGGGAAGTCAAGATCATCGCGTTTGTCATATAGCCAAGATTTCAAGGATCCATGATTATCAATGTATAACAGTGGTTTGTCAAAGATTTATGCATGGATGTCTATTATTTTTTAGATTCTTAATCCAGATGGCCAGTGAATTATACCGATTTAATGATCGATTGAAACTGACACATTCAGTACAATGTAAGACCAGCCATAAGACTGGTTTATATTGACATCTGTGTGCAGAACATATTTCAACTTCGTCTATTTTAACTAAGATTATCTCCATCATGCAAAGCTCCAGCTTTAGCTGATTTAAGCCTCCTATTTAGATCACATTTGGTTATTCGTTCTCTATCAGTTTTTAACAATCATTGGGTTTTTGTCTCCCAAATTTTTCGATTTTATCTTCACTGATGGGTCAGTAGTTGTCGAAATGGCAAAATGCAGAAACTAAATTTACAGTAACTTCGGTATTTTATTATTAGTTAATACATAGGCTAGTTATTATTGCTGCCATTGTTTGCTTTACGGGACCAATATTAGAATTAAAGATAAATAACATTCTTGAGAATTTCATGACTGGCTTCATATTACTTACTTTACACTGTTTACTCTGACCTTTTTTGGGGCAAGCTCTAAAAGAAGATAAAATGATAAAAAATATTATTCATAACATATCTCACTATTTTAATGATTTTTTTTTAAAAAGGTACAGATTTTTATTCCAATTCACATTACCTTTGAATTAGACAATGTTTAACTTTATGTTAAAAACTGATTTGTGGAGAAGGGGAAACAAAAATCTTTTAGTAATGTCCTTAAAAGGCAGGGGCGAGAATTTTACAATTAAATGTGTGCTCCTATTTTTTTTTACAAAATTAAAACACCCTTACAATATTTTGGACAAATAAATTGTAAGTCTAATATTTAAATGAGCTAGCAATTCATCAATATTGTCACTGGCATCATTTGTTATTAATTCAAGTCCTTAATTATATAATTTGATCATAACAACAATAGGCTCTTGAAAGACTAAGAAAAATATTGCCTTCCAACTAAAATCTTAGCAATGAAAATTTGTGTAAAAATATAGCTCATTTAAGAAAATTGCTTTATACATGTATTAACATTTTGTCGAAAAGAAATTCATTGTTTTTAATGAAGAGCCTGAAACCAATTAAATTTAACAGTTAAAACATACAAGCAAAAAAACAAACCTAAAGCAGTACATCTGGTAAATTGGTCTAAAGCACTCTTTGACATACAATATGCAAGAACATTGGGAAACTGAAAATTGAAGAAATAAAAAGTGGAATCAAATCATGACCTACAACAGAATATTATAATAAATCAACTATCTGACTATGATTTCACTATCACTGACTATGGTTTCACTATCACAATAAGTTCCCCATAAAGATATGCCTCATCTGTTTCCTATTTATTAAGCAAATTTCTCTAATTATTCACTGCGGTCTGCAAGTATGAAAAAACAACAAAACTTGGTCAAGTCCATCAATCAAAATGTACCATCAATTATTGCTTAATTAAAATAATTCCGTTTCTAAATAATGCAAAAGTATTAGACAGAACATCGTACAAGACAAACTATATCATCTGTCAAACAACTAACGTTCTGTCTATAAATTTAATTTTTATGAGTGAGTTAAATAAACAAAATACGGTGAATAAATGGGAAAATAACCAGTACCAAACAGTGTTGTCAAGAGCATCAAGTCCATGAGACAAAGACAAATCAGATGGAAACCGCCGGCTCAGTGGTCATGACTTGGTACAGGCATTTCAAAAGAAATTCTGGGTTAAACCGGTTATATGGTCCGCCAAACTAGACAACCAGTGTCTTTAAAGTCATGTCTTTACAGTTGTATTACTAGAGATAAGAATGTCCAGCCAATGAATTTATTGCAACAGATGACATATATATATATATACGTCTGAAAATCAGCCCAACATTGTTAGATCTGCACATTGGTAGTTCCCTCTCCGGGATTCGAACCATCACTGTTGTGACATCTATGGCAACACCGCCTGCACTACGTCCAGCGCCCTAGACCACGCGGCTACCTAGGCTATATAAAAATATAGCTTTCGGTAACCGGGTGATACCTCCTCGTAGGTTTAATCTAGGGTTGTAACGCAGTACATGAAGTATAGGTGCTCGTGCAGATCAGCTGTGTGTATAGCAGAGAGGATTCAATGTCTTTCGACAAGGAATGCCGCCACACAAAGTTAAAATTTTTATATAGTTGTCCAAAGTATGTGACAACTCTTCATACTATACATATATATATATATATAAAGAAAAACAAAATGTTGAAAATGCACTGTAATAATATACTTAATGAAAACAATTCACACAATACATTGAAAAATGTTCCTCACTGTCCCTACCGGTTTCACGCTGCCTTCAGCGATATTCATGGGTGAACTAACGTTGTCAACAGTAACAGTACATGGAGATCAACTTTTGTGACGTTACAATAAACTTCCGTTTAAGCGCGGCCGAAATTTACGTATAAAGTATATTTCTTTGTTAATTCTTTGTTGTTCCGTAAAGTTTTCGGCACATTGATAAAAAGGGAAAATTTGAAAATTCGGAATTTGTGAACCTGCACACAATTCTATATGTCCGCTTAGTGGAATATTTCTTGTGCTAGGGTCCCGAATTTGCTGTCTATGCACTGTCATTCGTCTACGAATACTCATGCCCGTTTGTCCTATATAATCCTCTTTACAGCCGTTATAGATGATAATGTATAAAACATTTTCTGACGCACAGTTAAAATTGTTCTTAATTTTAAAAATTGAACCGGTTTTAAATTTATGTTCACTGCCTTCCTTTAAGTAAATACAGGACGCACAATTCGGACGTCCATATATATATGTCAATCGGCCATATCATTTGTACCCTGTCAAAGAGTTTTGATGGAATCAATATTTGTTTCCAATATTTGTTACATATAGTTGCTAAATAAATATCACAGATGAGTTTTCAATACATATTTGCTGAGTAATGGACCTTAACAAATAAAATTACAGTCACTAAAGCATAAATATAGGTCAGGTTATTATGTAGTACTTTCCATTGTAATTATATAATGTGTAGTTATTAAAAATAGACCTGAAAATTTTTAAAAGTCATTGAAGCGTAAAAAGCAGATCGAAGTCACAAAGTTGTATGTCCAAGACTTGATAAATTCTCGTCAAAATGATTAACTGAATACAACGTCATAGGGATAATATGTGAAGTTGTTTGGTTAGAAATTGATAGGTAGTAGCCACTTAATTAGCAATGATTTCGGTAGTACTGATCAAATTGGTTAATTTGAGGAAACATCATTATCGTATTATGAAATAGACTTAAACACAAAATTTAACTATAGTCATTCAAGAGTAAGACACCCAATTGTAAATGAAATGGGTAGTACTCCTTTAGCGAATATCATGATGCTACAATATCAAGTATAGTTGAGAAAGCGACGTAAAAGCAAAACTTTACAAGTCACTTAAGCGTAAAATATAGGTCAAAACTACTTAACCGTCAACGATTTTGGTAGTACTCATCTTGTTGAAACATTTCTTATGATATGTTGTTTTTCAGAAATGGACTTAAACGAAAACTTAACCAACGTCAATAAAGACAGAAATCTAGGTTTAAGTGGCTCCGTGGTATTATTCCGCCATTTTTGTCTAGTACTTGTTCATTGAGGTTTATGAGAAATTCAGCAAAATAGTGAAGTTCCAAAATATTTAAAATTTTTATTCCTTACCACTTTTACAACATTTTCATCACAAAAACGTGTACTAAAACACTTTTGATCTGTTGCTGGATTTACAGAACACAGAAATTATGCGAAGGAGATAATTTGATAAAAGAATTTAACACATATTAATTTCTCTAGTGATAGATATTACAAGAGAAATTAATATGTCGCAATTTCTCTTATTTAAACGGTGACCCCAAATTTTTATTTTGTATATGTAAACTATATTATGATTTCAAAACACATGCAATTTATGAACAAAATCTAAAATAGAAATTTTTCAAGCTATCCTCTCATCTAATAATTTTCGTTATCATTTCATTTGTAAAATCCTGAAATTTTCAATTTCATTTTATGCGCTTAAATGCACGGTCACCCCCAAATTTTATTTCACATTTTGAACAATAATACAATTATGTTTCTAAACAGAAAATTTCACAAAATTCTACAATAGGAAATTAATACCATTGTCAATGATTTCGTTAGCACTTATCTAGGCATTTAATTTGATAAAGTCTTATAATGTGTTGCTTATATTATAACTAAACAAGTGTGTTGCTTGTCTACATTAGACACGAGGAGGATTGCGAGTATGCGGCCGAAGCAGCATGCCGCACAACCTTAAGCACCGACCCTTGGTGTCTCGTGTAGACCGGCAACTAATTTCACTTTGTATACACTTTTTGTGGTTGTACTTCTACATTAGACACGAGGAGGAATGTCGATATTACATATCCTAGAATATCGTCCCTTGGTGTCTATTGTAGATTTACGACACATCGTTTATTTTATTTTATTCATTTATTTATTTATTTATTTATTTTTATTTACTTATTCATTTATTTTATTTATTTTTTTCCACTAGTGGTTTTTCTACATCAGACACGATGAGGAGTGTGCTTGCTGTTATTAAGCAACACACATATCCTTGAGCACCGTCCCTTTGTGTCTTTTGTAGATTTACAACTTGTTGATATTGATATTATTGTTATTTATGATGCGTGCGTATGTACTTACAAATATTACAAATTTTTTTTTTTTAAATCTGATAATGTGTTTATATTTTACGAAAGGATATGGAGTAAATGAACATGAGACCATAACACATATGTTTACTCCAACTGCAATAATTTTAATGAGCTGTATGGCCATTTCGGAAATTTATTCCTCATCAGCAGCACTAGAACCCAAACAAAGGAAATCCATAATTTCAAAAAATGTTTAAAATGCATTAAACCAAACGAATCTGAATAATCAGTAATATCAAATATAACTAAGGACTAAACTACGATGGAGGGAGTTAATCCTTTGGTTTTAGAATTTACATAAATATAGATAATATTAATTAAACAAAGTGTACACATGAGATATTATCTCATGTACAAGTACACCATATCTAAGAAAAACCAGAGGCTCCCAGGAGCCTGTATCGCTCACCTGGTTTTCACTTGCCACAATCAAGCTAACATTGTAAGTTATACAGTTGAACTTCAGTCTCTCTAACTTTGGTAGCTCAAACTCAACCAATTTTTGAACTGTATTTAAAGTCTGATCATTTTCTACTATATGTCTTTGTTGGACTTTTTTGACAAAAAACATTCTTGCTAAGGACCACTTTTGACACCAGTTTTGAAGTCGAGACATAATTATGTAAATGGCGGTCAACAACAATTTTTAACACCATAAAGTCGCAAAATCAATATCTATTTGGAAACAAAATTTTTTTGAAGTCAGACAATGCTGAATTTTCCCGCCTTATTTGGTGGTCATTTTGAAAATGGCGGTCAATTTACAATTTTCAACACCGGTTTTGAAGTTGCAACATCAATATCTATTAGGAAACCAAATTTTATTGAAATCAGACAATGTTGAATTTTCCCCCCTTTTTTGTCAGCCATTTTGAAAATGGCAGTCAATGAACAATTTTTACATCAGTTTTGAAGTTGCAACATCAATACCTATCTGGAAACCAAATTTCATTGAAATCGGACAATGTTGAATTTTCCCGCCTTTTTTGGCGGTCATTTTGAAAAGGGCGGTCAACAAACAATTTTCAACACCGGTTTTGAAGTCGCAACATCAATATCTATTTGGAAACCAATTTTTATTGAAATCGGACAATGTTGCATTTTCCCGCCTTTTTTGGTGGCCATTTTGAAAATGGCGATCAACAAACAATTTTCAACACCAGTTTTGACGTCGCCACAGCATGGCAAACATTTCATCAATTTACACTTAACCTTCATCTTCTATAGTTTTGGAAATAAAAGACGAAAAATACCAAAAAAATTAAAAATTTGGTGAAAAAAGGGCAATTACTCCTACAAAGGGTTTCTGATTTTCTTCAAAATTTCAGGGTGGCTAGATCTTGATATGCTGAACATTTTATCAATTAAAAGTTGACCTCTATCTGTTATAGTTTTTTTGATAAAAAATAAAAAATATCAAAATTTTGAAAATTCTACGGAAAAAGGGCAATAACTCTAAGACGGGTTCTCAGATTTTCTTCAAAATTGCAGGGCTGTTAGATCTTGCCATCCTGATCATTTTTACTCTGGTCAGATTTTTGATATCTGTAACAGTTTTCGAGTTATTTGCAAAATACAGCAATTTACCCCTATGTTCTATTTTTAGTCACAGCAGCCATGTTGTTTGATCCTCGGACTAATCGAACACAATTTTGAAACTGCATACCCTGGTGATGATTCAGGCCAAGTTTGGTTACAATTTGCCAAGCAGTTTCAGAGGAGAAGATTTTTGAAATTGTTGACGGACGGACGGACGGACGACGGACGACGGACGCAAAGTGATGGCAAAAGTTCACTTGGCCTTTCAGGCCAGGTGAGCTAATAAAGAGCATACATCTCTACCACGGGGAATTGTTTTACCAACTCCACACTGCAATAAAAGACAAACTCCTGTATTAAATATTTTACGAAAGGATATGGAATAAATGAACATGAGACCATAACACATATGTTTACTCCAACTGCAATAATTTCAATGAGCTGTATGGTCATTTCGGAAATTAATTCCTCATCAGCAGCACCATGCCACCTACCTCGTCTGGGTTACAGGCATACATATATATAAATATATATATTAACTTGTTGTTAAATTAATTTTGTTGTATTGTTGTGTCTGAATTATGAATGTTATATTTGTAATTGCCCCTTGAGGGACCTTGATTGGAATAAATGTATCTTATCTGTATGTGATGCGAAACTTTATTGGCAGAACTCAAGCAAAGAATTGTACGTCAACGAGTCAATGTACCTCGTGAACTATGTAGTACTATCAAAAATTTACCTATTGTTATATCAGCATCGTTCTACCTCTTACAGTTTCTAAGAAATGTATTTAACCGCAAACTTTACAAGACGTACGGACGAAGGACGGACAAGGGCATACTATATTTCCCGTCAACATTTGTGGACAAGGCATGAAAAAGTCTGGAAAACTGTGGGCACAAAATGTCAGGAAAACTGTTGGTTGTAGAATGAAAGAATAACAAAAAGGCAGAATACAGTCAAATGTAAAACTTTGTACCCAGCCTTTGCTACAAGGGCATAACATTGAAAATTATCAAACTATTATCCAATCTCCAAATCAATGAACGTGATGAATAGCAGTTCTTTTCTAAACATGAATGATAGAAAACAGACATCAAAGAAATATAAAACCAATTTACACCATTCCCTTCAAAATAAGAAATCCAATTAGTAAATGTTACATCTTAATAATTTGTTTTCATTTCAATATTTTAATCAAAATAGACATCAAGAGTTTTAAAACCAATATTTTACACATTTTTTGAAAATATTGACATTATAAAATACCACATTGATAATAACAAATCTTATTTGTCAGAATTTATTATACAATTTTAATTAATAGCGATGTTGACTATGTTTAAAGCCTATAGCAGATACGTCTATGTGATATTTAAGGGTAATATAGACAACAGCAACTGGGATCAACATAAATCAAAGTACATGCACAGCAACATCATGATTAATTAGTCTTTTATTACAAAACACATTACCGAAATTTACCGTGAATTAAAGGACTATGATGAATTCATGACATTTTTTTTCATTAATTACACCAGTAAAAAATCACCTTAAACCAATTATACTGTCCTACTCAGTTGTCAATATAACCTTTAAAGTGTTCACAAAGTAAAACCCTGGGGTCTAGAAAGTAGACTTTGCAATTGTCAGCTTGAGAGGGGTAACAAGAATCCTAAATGGGTAATAACTTGGTTTGATGTACATGTTAACAGAATGCTTCACTATCTACATATTAAAGTTCCTTTCAGTATTTAGTTTTACCAATGGGTGTAAATTATTACCACTCGACAAATGCCTCTGCTGGTGGACTGTTAGTCCCCGAGGGTATTCACCAACCCAGTAGCCAGTACTTCGGTGCTAACCCGAAAACCGATTTTGTTTGGAAACTTGCAATTTTCTTTAAAACTAACGAGTATCTCTCTCTTGCATAGATCTGTCCTTGGCTGAATTTGGTTTTGTATTTAGATCCTATATGTAATTTGTTCTCTTTTAGCTTTTACACCTATCTCGGTTTATGGATTTCCAAATGTTTTGATTTTATATGGGCTGAAGAGACATAAGTTGTCGAAATGGCCGTATGCAAAATCCATCCCATTTTTCTAGTTATAAATGATTTACAATCCCCCTGGCAAATCCCTGGTGTATACGTCTAGATACAGTAAGATATATTCTCAATGAACTTACAACAAAACGCAAAAATACCCAAGTTGCATGATAAACAGTAAATTTTGTTATAGTGTCACGTGTTTCAAGGAGTAACCTCCCATTGCAACAAACTTATCTACCAATAACACAATCTATGCTTCTTTAGACTTTCGACATTAAAGGACGACCATTTGATTTTCAGGGGATGGGGGTTCCTGGACAATTTTGTAAATAAATAGTTTAATCGAATAAATACTCTTATCCTACTTGTCATGAAAATAAATAATTTAATTTTGATTTGAAGAATGAATTTTTGTTGCAAATGCAAATAGTCAATTTTATGTGACATTTGGTTAAAATAAATATTTTGCTCGAAATTTTCCAGTAAATAAATATTTTTTCTGGGCAAAATCGCCCAAGCCTTTCATTGAAAATCAAATGGTCGTCCCCTTATTTTTATATTTATGGTCGTCCCCTTATTTTTATATCATATTGAAAATAAATTCACAGTAACCTCGGAATTTAGTTATTTAAAACATATTAGAAGACGAAAAATGCAGTTACGCAAATAAAGCACCTTAATTATACAAAATATAAGAGCAATATAAAATATGTTTCATTCAGTCTTGTTGATGAGATATAAATTAATATGTGTATCTGGTAACATGATTTGTCATGGAAGAATCTGCGAAATGATTTGTCAAGCTATTTAAAACACGGGGATTATCCGATATTAATTCAAACAACCGTGGCTAATTCTTATGTTTCAAGTTCCTATGTGTATATGATTTCCATCACCTGATAATGAATGCAATCAAGATTGGAGATTTGGGGACCTACTACATAATTAATAAACGACAATCCTCCTGTAATTCACCTGTTTATATTATATGAAATACGTTAACAACATATTTGAATGCGTTTTTGGAAAGGGAAAGTTAATACTTTAAGAATTGACAGGTTTCAGTTGATATAGAGTTTATCAACTGATGATGCACACTAACTATGACTGATCATTAGACTTTTAAATCGCAATGCAGTCTTAATTAGAAGTTCCAAGTAAAGGGAAGATCATACTTACCTACCTTCAAAAGTGACTGATTATACTTCTGCTTTTTGAAGGTTACACTGTTAGTTTTTCTCTTTTTTTACGTTTTTTTTTTTTTTTGTTTTTTTTTGTTTGTTCTTTTGCTTGCATTTGTGTTGCCTCTTTGATTCTTGTTTTCCTTCTGCTGTGTTGCTTCAGGATTTGCTTGCTGATGCTTTTGAGGAAATATATGAACTCAATATCCAGGTCTAATACAATTTTTCAATAAAAATGCTACAAAAAGGCTATTAAATCAAATTCATAATAATCATTAAAATCTTAATTTTTCTTCAAGATGAAGAACAACAATAAAAGAGTTGTTCCTTTGCTTGTTTTTTTACCATGTATTTGTAGAGACTTTGTCTCATGTGCATTTACTCCATATCCTTTCATTCACCATTCAAAACGTTTATTTCAGGGCAAAAGGGTAATAAGTACTATCAGCAACACATATTTTTGATAAAATCTTTAAATCTAGATATAATTAATGAAAGGAAGATAACAGGAAACACTTACAATGGCCGAACATTACAATCACATGTCGCAATCAACCAGGGAACTGCACAAGAACAACAATAAAATGACAAAAGACAAACATAGATAACAATAGGAACTCCGGATAGTCGGACTTGGTACCGGCACTGGCAACTGGCAACTTTATATAACTCTTACTGGATTTATATCTCATTAGTACAAAATTTCAAAAGAAAAAAGAGGGGAAACGGGGAATATGTCAAAGAGACAACGAACCAAGGGGGAGTAATAACAACTCAAAGCCACCATAAGATCTTCAATGAACGGTGAGAAAACCCCACACCCAATGACAGGTCGGAGTCGGCCCATGAATAAAGAGTAATCAAGTTCAGCGAAATAAACATTAAGTCAGTATCTCAGGTGGTCTTCTGAAAAATAGTAATTTGTAAATTCAGAAAAATATCAATTCCACATGTGTGCGTGTGTGTTTGTCAGTGTTGCAGCATATTTTTTGAACATATTTGTAATATTTTTTTACATGTTCAGTTGCTGTCATCTCATTGCTGTACATATTTTGAGCAATAAATATGTTCAATTAATCAGTTCCAATTTACAATTGTCCTGGTTCTGTTGGGTAATTTTGTTATTGCCCCATCTTAAAATGGCAACAAATCCTACCAAATAGACATTTAATGACAATTCTAAAGCTGGATCTCTACTAAGTTTACATGAAGATAAACTGGAAAACCAAAAACCAACTCAATATCTAAATTGGTGTTCCAAAAAATTGTAAATCAGTTTGTTGCAAAACGAAAAATTAAACTGAAGGGTACTATACTATGACAAACAAAGGTTAACATTATGACCCTAGCTTTGTTTAAAATTGTAAATACTCAGACAGCGATCCCTTCTCCAAAAGAATGAATCTGATGATTATCAGTTGTCCTATAAACAGCACAGATCGAAAATAGACATCAAAGAAATATACAAACAATATCAAAACAATTCCTTTGAAAATAAAAAATCAAATTATTAAAAGTTACATCTTCTTAATTTCCTTTAACATTTATAGTTTTTAGTCTAAATATAGACATCAAGAGAATTAAAACCAATACCCTTTACAATGTTTATTTGTAAGTAGTAATTTGAATTGTAAAATGTCATTTATTTCATTAAATAAAATTATATTTACATTAGTGAGACTTTATTTCAATATGTTGTTTTGTTAATGAGATGTTGAATATGTAAAAAGCTTACAAATATTTCCATACATTATTTTTGAGTAACATTACAGAATTAAGTGCAGCTGGGATCCCATTTATGAAAACTAAATCGAAATGAAGCAACTGCAATCATTTTAATATGTTCAAACTTTTCAGAACCTAAAATTGCTACTAACAAATAAATAACCTGCAATCAATAAATGGAAAAAGAAAAACAATATACAATATGTTTCATTCAATCTAGTTGATTGAATATCATATGCATTTCCATGTATACTGGGTTGAATGATTTGTCATGTGATAATCCATGAAATGATTTATTAAGTTTAGTATTAAAAACACAGAAATTATCCTATTTTAATTCTAAAAGTACTTAGGTAACAAGTTTCTATGGGTGTGTTCACAGTTCTTCATATTTTTGCCTTCAATTGGATTTATAAATGCACCATTCACTTGTTCATATTTCGTGAAATATAGAAACAATATGTCTGAATATATATTTTGTCATATACACTTTCAGTTTGAACAATGTTAATAATTGTCCATTTTAATACTCAGAATCACAACTGGCAAAATATGAAAGTCATCGCAATTGATCAAAATAGATCAAGGAATGTAAACCAGAGAAGATCCAAAGAAAGCTACTGGACTGAACCTTTAAAACCCAGTCTTAACATCAGGATTGTAGATCAATAAATGCCTAAGTTCAAAAAGAAAATTATTGCAATAAAAAATTACGAACAAACAATAACAAATATTTTTTTTCACATCACTTTAATTGAGGTCGAGCCTTCAGTCTCCAAAATGTAGTTTACTGATTAAATTAAGTTTTGTAGTGAAGTTTTTTTTGTAAATAGTTTATTGTTTTATTATATTTTATGTTGTTTTGAAAAAAACTCGAAAAGAGTTGAAATATTTACAGTATTTATGCTCGTGCTATTCAAATTGTTCAAACTGAAAGTGTAATAAATAAACCACATTGTGTGTATCTGTTTAGATCTAGCACAATAAGGACTTTGTGTATTTGCTTTGTTTTATGTTGTTTTTGACATATCTTAAATACTTATGACCAACATCAGCAAAGACCCATCTAAACAGCATTTAATTGAAAACTTTAACAACACTTTCCGATATTTGGATGATATTTTAACTTTAAATAATGACAACTTCAATACGTATTATATGGACATCTACCCTAAAGAACTTACTTTGAATAAACCCAATTCTAATAATCATCATTGTCCGTTCTTAGACATCAATTTCGATATAACGAATGGTAAATTAGATACTAAAATTTATGATAAAAGGGAAGATTTTTCTTTTCCCATAGTTAATTAGCATTTCTGGATGGCGATGTTCCATAAGAGCCATCATATGATGTTTACATATCTCAACTTGTTTGATATGCTCAAGTATGTTATAACGTTTGCGATTTAAATGAATGGAATTTTTTTCATAACTGAATAAAGGGCTACGCCGAGCACAGCATGATACGACCGCAGCATGTCGTCCACTGAAATTTAAAAAAGTGTAATTTTAAGTGACTATGGACATACGAAAGAGCTTGACACAATAATTAGATGGATGCAATAAGGAGACTGACCCAGTAATTAGCTGGACACAATCCAGGGAAAATAAAAATTAGCCCTTATGACTCCTTATGAATCCTCTTTGACCCTTTATAGCTCGGAAACGATAAGAGCTATGCCAATCCATTGACATACTGCTGAAAGCTTATATCAAGAGGAATCCAAAGAAAAAAATCCCATCAAAATGCAATGAAAAATGAAAATTTTAGGTAATCTGCAAATTTGCAGTTGTGACCCCTTTGAACCCTTATAGCTCGGAAACGGTAAGAGCTACGCCAAATCCGTTGACACACTTTCCTGAAAGCTTACATTAAGAGGAATCCAAAGAAAAAAATCCCATCGAAATTCGATGAAAAATAAAAATTTTAGGTTATCTGTAAATTTACGATTTTGGCCCCCTTCGGCCCCTCATAGCTCGAAAACGGTAAGAGTTACGCCAAATCTGTTGTAAACATCTGAAAGCTTACATCAAGAGGAATCCAAAGAAAAAAATCCCATCGAAATCCGATGAAAAATAAAAATTTTAGGTTATCTGTAAATTTATTATTTTGGCCCCCTTCGGCCCTAATAGCTGGGTAAGGAAACAAGTTACCAAAAATCTAATAGAAAAGCGCTATGATAATTTTTCATAAGGAATCCTTTGGAAAAAATTGCATCAAAATCGGACTAAAAATAAACTAGAGGTACTGTGGCCTGGAGGGCCACAAAATGAAACCCCCCCACTCCCCATGTAGAAGATCCCCAATATAATTTGTCACTAAAATAGTTAGAATTGCACCATTCCCGGTAAACAGGAAGTAGATAGTTGGCAATCCTAAAATCACTACTTGTAGTATAAGACATCATTCTAAACTTGCATACAAAATTTAAAGTTGCAGTGATAAGTAGTTACTGAGAAAACTGTTACGAAAATTTTCTACGATTGACAAAAGATCTCGAAAATTAACTAAGTCGGTAAACAAGAAGTAGATGTCTGGCAATCCTGTAATCGCTACTTGCAGTATAGGACATCATTATAAACTTGCATACAAAATTTCAAGTCACAGTGATGAGTAGTTACTGAGAAAACTGTTACGAAAATTTTCTACGAGATTGACAAAAGATCTCGAAAATTAACTAAGTCGGTAAACAGGAAGTAGATGTCCGGCAATCCTGAAATCGCTACTTGCAGTATAGGACATCATTATAAACTTGCATACAAAATTTCAAGTTGCAGTGATGAGTAGTTACTGAGAAAATTGTTACGAAAATTTTCTACGATTGACAAAAGATCTCGAAAATTAACTAAGTCGGTAAACAGAAAGTAGATGTCCGGCAATCCTGAAATCGCTACTTGCGGTATAGGACATCATTATAAACTTGCATACAAAATTTCTAGTTGCAGTGATGAGTAGTTACTGAGAAAACTGTTACGAAAAATTATTTGCTATCACAGACAGACAGACAGACGGACAGACGGACAGAGTGATTCCTATATACCCCCCTGAACTTCGTTCGTGGGGGGGTATAACAAATAAAATTTTTGAAATTCGCCCCTTTTGGGCCCCATTTATCTCGTGAACGGTACATGCAACGTAAAGTCTGTTGGCATACTGCAGATTGGAAATTTTCTAAGGAGTTTACTGAAAGAAACCCCATCAAAATCCGATTAATAATAAAGATTCTACAGACAAATATGTGAAAACACCCAATTTAACCCTTTTTGGCCCCTTTTTTAAAAACGGGTTGGGTCACAATGACCAAAACAAATGCAAGCCCTCCTTTTTGTACCAAAGAACATTATGTTAAAATTTCATAAGGATTGATCTACTGGAACGAAAGTAATTGACCAAAAACAAAAGTGTCTACAGACGACAACGACGACGACGACAGCACTATACGACCGCAAATTTTTTTGCGGTCGTATAAAAACTATTACATTGGGGTTTTCGTTATCATAAACTAGTTAAAACCTTCACTAAATTTTATCATCGATATAAAGACTTAGTTCATAAATACAATGCAACCTGTAAACATCTAATCAAGGCTGGTATTGCACATCCCTTATTTTACTGTAATGTTTTACATAAAAGTAATAAAGGGCTACGCCAAGCGCAGCATGATACGACCGCAGCATGTCGACCACTGAAATTTCAACAAAAGTAGTTTAAAGTGAATGTGGACACAGTAAAGAGCTTGACACAATAATTAGATGGACACAAAAAGAAGCTAGACACAGTTATTAGCTAGAAACAAAATAGGGAAAAACCCTTTTGATTACTTACTGATAAAAAACCGTAAGAGCTATGCAAAATATGTACTATCAA
>MJUU01060481.1:138742-151200 GCA_002080025.1 Modiolus philippinarum
AATCCAATAAATAATAAAGATTCTACAGTCAAATATGTGAAAACACCTCATTTAACCCTTTTTTTGGCCCCTAATTCTGAAATGGGTGGGGCAAAAACCTAAAGGAAAAAACGTTTCTCAAGAATGTTCCAAGAAACATCATACTAAGATTTGAAAACAATCCATCCACTAGAACCAAAGTTATGCTGTCCACAGACACGAAAATACCTAATTTTACCCCTTTTTGGCCCCTTTTTTGCCTCTTTTTCAAAAACGGGTTGAGCAGGGAACGCGAAATTAAAACCCGGGCTTAAGCTTGTGCCAACAAACATCATACTAAAATTTGATAACAATCCGTTCACTAGAACTAAAGTTATGCTGTCCACAGACGCCGACGCCGACGCCAACGCCGACGCCAGCGCCATACCATAATACGACCGCAAAATTTTTGCGGTCGTATAAAAAATACTTAAACTCGCCTAACAAACTTCTAAAACCTTTAAATCATCTAATTCATAAGGGTTATAATTATGGTATTGTCGTCAAGTCATTACATATGGCCTTCTTTGGTATAAACATTGATTCTTTATAGGGTCTTTGTAATTTAACTAAACACATTCTAAATTTCTAAAATCATTATTGCTTGAAAAAGGATTAAATCATTATGCTAAACTCCTCACGGGAAGGAAGGGATCTTGGTGGAAGCTGTATACTGAGGGTACATAACTAATTTGTCAGTTGGTAATGGGTCTGGAGCTGGCATGTCAGTTAACTGCTAGTATTCTCTTGTTATTTCATGTTAATGTCCGTACATTTAGTTCTTTCAGTTTCATTTTTCACAATTGACTCAGTCCTGTTGCCAACTGAATTTTACTGTTGTTACGATTGTTTTTTGATTTATCACATTGGCTATAGGGGGAAGGTTTGGGCCCAATAAAAACTAGTTTAACCCTACCGCAGCAGGTTTGCGCCTGTCCTAAGTCAGGAAATTTATTAAGCCTTTGTGGTCTTATCTGTTTTCTATTTAGTTTACTTTATGTCTATAAGAGTCTAGGATGATGTTTATTTCGCTGAACTTGATTACTCTTTATTTAGGGACAGACTCCGACCTGCCGTTGGGATCTTATGGTGGCTTTGAGATGTTATTATTCCACTTTGGTCGTTGTCTCTTTGACACATTGAATTCCCCGTTTCCCTTCTTTTTTCTATTAGGATAGTTGCCACTTTGAATGAAAATAATTATTGATTATTACATGGTATTTTTTATATCACACCCTTTATTAGCCCAAGGTTGTAATATCAGCACTACAGCCTTCAGGCTCAAGGGATAATTTTATGACTGAGGGCTGATGAAGGATGTGAAATGAAATATGAAATGATATTTTTATCATATACTTCAATAGTAAAAGAAATTTTCAGCTTAAAATTATCTTCATGCCAATATAATGCATTACTAGTATTTTGTTATTGTACTTTTTTCGATATGACTATATCGTGTGCAATGTTTATCGTTTTTACGGAAATATACAAACTTGAAATCTTCTGGTTTTATCGAGGGGTAAAATTTATATCATATTTTAACTTAGTATATGATAATGTGAATTTCATAAATATGTTCTGAATAAGTAAGACTTAATTAAAAAAAATTGACAATAAACAAGAAGAAATAACTAGATACCGAAGTTACTGTGAATTTATTTTCTGCATATGTGCATTTCGACAACTTATGTCTCTTCAGCGCAGATAAAATCTAAACGTTTGGAAGACCATAAAATCAAATATGTTAAAAAGCTGATAGCGAACAAATACCCAATATGATCTAAATGTAAAGCCAAAATCAGCTAAGGACAGAGCTTTGCATGAGGGAGATACTCCTTAGTATAAGAAAATAATAAGTTCATGCGTTTCATTTTGAGATACAGCAATTAAAAATTTTCTAGGTTTTTCATAGGCTTAATTTGTAAATTGTTTTATAAGAACTGAAAATTGATTGAAGGAGTAAAAATTTTGTCCAATTTACCCAAAAGGTACATGCCTTTTGAATATAATTTTAAAAAAAAAGCTGTTCATGGCATTATGGAAAAAGACAAAGGAGTCTGCATATCTGACCAGATGTCGGAAATCAACAATGGCAAATCCCTTAGGTATTTACAGATCTTCCATCTTTATTTGTCCTGTTACTTGCATTTGTGCTGACTATGTATTTTGAGTTTTTGTGTGCCCTGTTTTGTTGCTTCAGCATAAAGGAGAACAAAATAAATTAACAGAATAATCATAAAAAATTTTATTGGCACCAGGGGCACAAGCCAAGTTACATATATTATGTGACCAAGTTAATGCAGACTTTTGAAAGTAATTATTTTTCTATCTATTATCTTTCCTATATAATATCCAAATTCTAAGAATCCAAAAGTCAAATTTCATTTTTTTTTATTCAAATACCTTGACATTTTAATATATAAATCTGACTGTGACCTCTGAATTGAACTGATTAATTTTTTTTCAATCAATACAGTTTGGACTTAACTGGTAGCAAGAAAATACTACTGTCGTGTACCAGTTATTGCCATTTTCACACTGTGATTTTGCACTTGATCCTCCTAAACACGGACTAAACTTTTAATGTGCTATATTGTAAAAATTTACCAAGTAATATGTTAACCAATCATGTTCATTTTCAGCTTCATTGCACATGCGCAGTAGTATAGTCATTTTAAAAAGTGTTGGTTTTCTCAACAAATTTTGCCGATGTGTACCAGTTATCGCCATCTTTCAAAATATGCATCAGCTTTTTAACAAATTCTAACTATTTTCAGTCACTGACACTGTAACCTGGACTTTCTACCTACTTTCTCAAAAATAAATAGGATTTCTCTATTCTTTATATCCAGCAATATATACAAAGTTTTATTTCAGGTGGATGTAAACTTTTCGAGTTATCATCTGGAAACCATATTTTTCTGAAATTTTCAGTTTTTTTTCAGTCACTATACCTTGATCTTTGACTTACTTTCTCCAAAATCGATAGGGTTCCTCCACTCCTGGTACCCAACAATAAATCCAAGTTTCATTTCAATTGCATGTAAACCTTTTTTGGAGTTATCATTCGGAAACCAATGCTTGACGCCCCCGAGCACCCCTGTACATGCCCAAAAGTGTCAGACCTAATTTTGCCTGAATGCTGACTTACTATCATAGATGCATGAATATATGCAAGGTTACATGTAATATGTATAATGACAGAAATATGAATTATGTCCGTCATCTGAATGTAAATCAAACAAGCAAAAAATCTAGAGTGACTGAAATATGAAAAGAGCAATATTTAAATGGCACCAGGGTGCACAAGTCGAGTTGCAACTTCAAGTATTATGTGACACAGTTAATGTGAAGACCCGAATATTTCTATAATTGTATTTTTATTTTCTTTCCTACCTAATATCCAAAATTCTAAGAATTCAAGAAGGTCTATGTCTTGACATTTCAATATATAAATCCTTTTTCAGTCACTGTGAACTTCACCTTTGACATACTTCCTCCAAAATCAATATGGTTCCTCCCCTCCTGGTATCCAACAACATATCCAAGTTTCATTTCAATTGGATGTAGACTTTTTGAATTGTCATCAAGAAACCAAAAGTTCTAAAATTTTTAGTCTATTTTTGGTAACTGTGACCTTGACCTTTGCCCTACTTTCTCCACAATCATTAGGGTTCCTCCCTTCCTAGTATCCAACAATATATCCAAGTTTCATTTCAATTAGACGTAAACTTTTTGAGTTATCATCCGGAAACCAAATTTTTCTGAAATTTTTAGTCTATTGTCGGTCACCGTGACCTTGACCTTTGACCTACTTCCACCGAAATTAAATAGGTTCCTCCCCTCCCACTACCCAACAATATATCCTAGTTTCATTCCAATATGATGTAAACTTTTTGAGTTATCATCTGGAAACCATAATTTTTTGAAATTTTCAGTCTATTTTTCTGTCAGTGTGACCTTGACCTTTGACCTACTTTCTCCGAAATCAATAGGGTTCCTTCCCCCTGGTACTAAACAACATATCCAAGTTTCATATCAATTGGATGTAAACTTTTTGAGTTACCATCTGGAAACCAAATTTTCCTCAAATTTTCAGTCTATTTTCGGTCGCCATGACCTTGACCTTTGACCTACTTCGTCCAGAATCAAACGGGTTCCTCCCCTCCTACTATCCAACAATATGTCTCAGTTTCATTCCAATATGATGTTAACTTTTTCAGTTATCATCCGGAAACCAAATTTTTCTCAAATTTTTAGTCTATTTTCGGTCACCGTGACCTTGACCTTTGACCTACTTTCTCCAAAATTAAAATTAAAATCCCCTCCTTGTACCCAACAATATATCCAAGTTTCATTTAAACTGGATGTAAACTTTTTGAGTTATCATCAGGAAACCATAATTTTTTGAAATTTTCAGTCTATTTTTCTGTCAGTGTGACCTTGACCTTTGACCTACTTTCTCCGAAATCAATAGGGTTCCTTCCCCCTGGTACTAAACAACATATCCAAGTTTCATATCAATTGGATGTTAACTTTTTGAGTTACCATCTGGAAACCAAATTTTCCTCGAACTTTCAGTCTATTTTCGGTCGCCGTAACCTCCATCTTTGACATACTTTCTCCAAAATCAATAGGGTTCCTCCCCTCCTGGTACGCAACATTGTATCCAAGTTTCATTTCAACTGGATGTAAACTTTTTGAGTTATCATCCGGAAACCATAATTTTTTTCAAATTTTCAGTCGATTTTCGGTCAGTGTGACCTTGACCTCTGACCTACTTTCTCCAAAATCAATAGAGTTCCTTCCCTCCTGGTACTTAACAACATATCCAAGTTTCATATCAATTGGATGTTAACTTTTTGAGTTACCATCTGGAAACCAAATTTTTCTCAAATTTTCAGTCTATTTTCGGTCGCCATGACCTTGACCTTTGACCTACTTCGTCCAGAATCAAACTGGTTCCTCCCCTCCTACTATCCAACAATATGTCTCAGTTTCATTCCAATATGATGTTAACTTTTTCAGTTATCATCCGGAAACCAAATTTTTCTCAAATTTTTAGTCTATTTTTGGTCGCCGTGACCTCTACCTTTGACCTACTTTCTCCAAAATCAACAGGGTTCCTCCCCTCCTGGTATCCAACAATATATCCAAGATTCATTTCAATTGGATGTAAACTTTTTGAGTTATCATCCAGAAACCAATGTTTGACGCCCGCCCGCACGCATGCACGCACACCCGCCCGCAACACCAAAAGAATAGGCGATTTCAACTTCCTTGCAACTCGGCTAAAAAGTTATATTGATATTTGATGGATGAATAAACAATGAAAGGAAATGGAGTAAATGCACATTAGACAAAGTCTCTACAAATGCATCGTAAAACCAAGCAATAGAATAAAACTTTTAAATCCCATCAAAATGGGATGAAAATTGAAGATTTTACATATTTTGAAAAATTGCAATTTTGACCCCTTGACCCTTTTTAGGTCGGAAGCTGTATGAGCTAGGAAAAATCCGTTGACATGCAACTGAAGCTTACAACAAGACGAATCTGAAGTAAAATCCAATAAAATCCGATGGAAAATAAAGATGTTAGATAATCTGCTCATTTGCAATTTCGGCTTTATTTGGCCCCTTATAGCTACAAGTTATAAAAAATCTAATAGCTAAGCTCTATGCTTATTCTTCATAAGAAATCCATTGAATAAAAACTGCATCAAAATTGGACCAGAATTTTAAAAAATTAATTTTTGAGATTCGCCCCTTTTTGGCCCTGTCTATCTCATGAACAGAACATGTGACATGAAATCCGTTGACATACTACTGATTGGAAATTTCCTCAGGAACTCGCCGAGAGAAATCCTATAAAAAATCAGATAAATAATAAAAAAAATCTACAGTAAATTATGTGAAGACACTCATTTTTGCCCCTTTTCTAAAAAGGAAGAGGGGCCAGAATATCCAAAACATATGCCAAACTTCCTGTTGTGCCAAGGAACATTAGTAAAAATTTCATATGGATTGATCGACTGGAACTTAAGTTATTGATAAAAAAAAAGTGTCTACAGACAACGACGCAGACAATGATGACAACAGCTCAATACCCCATATTCATATAATTAAAACTTACTGATCTAAGACCATTCACACTGGAAACATTGACAATACTTCCTTTGGTAGATATTAAGTGTGGCACTGCTAACATTGTCAGGTGGTAAATAGACCTACAAAAACCCATCTCTAACTTACATTTATTCATAGTCTGATTATTTACCAATTACAAATCATTTTACTCTATTTTGTTTTTCTGTGGTTATATTTTAGCAATTTTTGGTTGCAAGTCAGAGGAAATTGGCTACATTTTTGCTTCAACAAATAACATTGTTGATTTAATTTGAAGTATGTATTGCATTCTTTATAGTATGATAAATCATTAGTAAAAATTAATCAAGTAGCCCAACTCATTAACTCCTGCATGCATGGAGTGACTGGTCTTTAGCTGACATTAAAATTAAACAAAATCCTTCAGATCTTTATTTGAAATTAATATTGAACAATCCATCATATTTTACCAGAGGGATTTTGGTGGCCAAGTGGTTAAGGTTGTTAGTCTACCTGTATAATCACCTATCACCTCTGCATAGCAAGTTCACATCCCATTTTGTAAACCACAAATGAAGGGCTACGCCGAGCACAGCATGATACGACCGCAGCATGTCGACCACTGAAATTTGAACAAGTGTAAACTAAAATGAATGTGGACACAGTAATTTGCTGGACACAATAAGGACCTTGACACATAAATTAACTGGACACAAACTAGTGAAAATAAAAATTAGCCCTTTTAATACCTTATTACAAGGATATTGTAAGGGCTAAAAAATTCTGTTGACCACCAACAAGAGAAATCCAAAGAAAAAACTCAGGTTGAAATCCAATGAAAAATAAAGATTTCACATATTTTGAAATATGGCAATTTGGCCCCATTGACCCATTATAGCTTGGAAACCGAAAAGCAATGCAAAATATACTGCCATATTACTGAAAGCTTACAATGAAAAATAAAGATTTCTCATATTTCTAATAATTGCAATTTTGACCCCTTTGACCCCTTAAAGCTCGGAAACAGTAAGAGCTACAGCAAATCCGCTGACATACTACTGAAAGCTTACATTGAGAGGAATCCAAAGAAAAAAATCCCATCAAAATCTGATGTAAAATAAAGATTTTACATATTCTCTTATCCGGCGTGACATCACAAAGCTGAATTGACCAATCAGATCAGTCGATTTTAATCTTGTACCCCAAACATAGGTGGTGACGCGATCGATGTTTTCTTATATAATCTATGTAAAAAATCGATATTTTAAATTGCAATATATTCGGTGTAATAATACCTACGATCTTGAAATTCGGATATGATGTTTATATTGATGTCCCAAATGCATTTCTTGAGTTTCATTAATATCTTGAAAAATGAATGAATAAATCAAAGTTGAAGTTACTTAGATATATAGTGAAATGTGGTCATTTTCACCTCCTCCACAGGTAAAGTGCCCAGATGTCCGGATAAGAGAATTGCTAAAAATTGCAATTTTGGCCCCTTTGACCCCTATTAGCTTGGAAACGGTAAGAGCTATGCCAAATCCGTTGACATATTACTTCAAGAATACAATGAGAGGAATCTAAAGAAAAAAATCCCATTGAAATCGGATGAAAAATAAAAATTTTATGTTATCCTCATGTTTGTAATTTTTGCCCCGTTGGGCACTCATAGTTTGGAAAAGAAACAAGTTATCAAAAATCTAATGGTGCCGTGCTATGTTAATTTTTCATAAGGAATCCACTGCAAAAAACTGCATCAAAATCGGACTAAATGATACGACCACAGCATGTCGACAACTGAAAATTGAACAAGTGTATTTTAAAGTGAATGTGGACACAGTAAAGAGCTTAATATCGTAATTAGATGAACATAATAGGGAGCTAGACACAGTAATTAGCTGGACACAAAGTAGGCCTGGGGAACATAAAAATTAGCCGTTTTAATCCCATAAAGGTATGAAAAACTGAAAGAGTTACACAAAAACTGCTGCCAAACTACTGAAAGCTTACATCAAAGAGGAATCTGAAGTAAAAAAAATCCCATTAAAATCCTATAAAATAAAGATTTAAGATATTTTGAAAAATAGCAATTTTGGTACCTTTGACCCCTTATAGCTCATAAACGCTAAGAGATACGTTAAATCTATTGGCATACTACTGAAAGCCAACAACAAAAGGAATCCAAAGAAAAAAATCCCATCGAAATCCGATGGAAATAAATATTTTACATATTTTGAAAATTAGCAATTTTGGCCCCTTTGACCCCTTATAGCTCGGAAACGGTAAGAGATATGCCAAATCTGTTAGCATACCTCTGAAAGCTTACAATAAAAGGAATTCAAAGAAAAAAATCCCATTGAAATACGATAAAAAATAAAAAATTTTAAGTAATCTGTACATTTGCGATTTTGGCCCCCTTTGGAACCTAATTACTCAGAATGGAAAAAAAATTATCAAAAATTTGATGGTGCTGTGCTAGTTAGCTTTACATAATAAATCCATTGCAAAAAAAATGCATTAAAATCGGACTAAAAATAAGAAAAATAAAATTTTTGAGATTCACCCCCTTTGGGGCCCATTTATTTCATGAACGGTACATGCGACATGAAATCTGTTGGCAGACTACAGATTGGAAATTTTCTCAGGAGTACAATGAAAGAAACCCCATCAAAATCCGATAAATAATAAATATTCTACAGTCCAATATACGAAAACACCCAATTTGGCCCTTTTTGGCCCTTTTCTTAAAAACGGGCGGGGCCTTTATACCCAAAACCAATCCCAGCCTTCATTTTGTGCCAAGGAACATTGTATTAAAATTTCATAAGCATTGCTCAACTAGAACTTAAGTTATTACACCGAAACCAAGTGTCCATAGGCGCCGATGACGCCGCCGCCGCCAGTATCATACCATTATACGACCCCAAAATTTTTTGAGGTCGTATAAAAATTTAAATTTTTGAAATTTGCCCCTTCTGGGCCCAATTATCTCGTGAACGGTTCCTGCCACGTGAAATCCGTTGGCATGCTACTGATTAGAAATTTCCTCAGGAAGACACTGAAAGAAACCCCATCAAAATCCAATAAATAATAAAGATTCTACAGTCAAATATGCAAAACATCAAATTTAACCCTTTTTGGTCCCTTTTTTAAAAATGGGTGGGGACACAATGACCAAAACTAAGCCAAGCTTCCTTTTGTGCCAAGGAATATTGTGTTAAAATTTCATTAGGATTGGTCAACTGAAACTAAAGTTATTGACAAAAAACAAAAGTCTACAGACAACGACGACAACGACGACGATGACGACGACAACACCATACCATTATATGACTGCAAAAATTTTTGCGGTCGTATAAATAGGGTGCACTCAACTTGACATCCTTAATAATAAGGTATGTCAGTTACCTACCTGCCAGAGTCAATGGATTGCCCTGGCTTTCTCCATCATTTGAACTAACCAACATGAGATGGCTGAAATACTGCTGGAAGTGGCATTAACCCCATGCAGAGATGGGGTAATTGTAATTGTAATCATTAATCAGCTGTAATTGATTACATTTTAAAAAGTAATCAGTGTAATCATTAATCAGCCAAAAATCTGATTACATGTAATTTAATTTAATCAATTACTTTCAAAAATAGCCTGTAATCATGATTACGTTATGATTACATTCTGATTACAATGGAAATATTAAAATCTCAAATCATGTTTTATTTCATACCAAATATCTCAGAAAATTTTGTATAATTAAGTTGTATATAATAAAAACTTGAGAAAATAGAACTATTTCCTTTTTATTTACATCAAAAAAGTTATTCTTAAAGGTAAAATGTTTTTTTAGATCAGCCCATGGTACTTGTTATGTTTTCACAATTTTGATCATTAAATACACATCAGAAAAGTCAAAGGCATTTAAATTTTGTGACAGATTATATCATGCATGTAGAAACACAGGAAAACTCTTATTTTTTTAAGTGTCAGCTGTCTTCTGCTTGAGGTCAGCATAAAACTTTATTTTTGATTTTTTTTTTTTTTTGCAAATTTTGCACAGATGGCCAATTCATGTCCTTTTCTGAATTGTTTTTGCCACTTTATAATTGGAACCACCACTAGAACATCAAATTTACAATTCTATTACATTGAAATATGAAGTTCAGATAAAGTTTTGAAAATCTTATTCCTGATTAGATTTTTAATTATGGTCATAATTAATTGTTGTTTATTTTGGAATCAAAATTTCAATCCTTTGTTTAATCAGTGTTAATGTCATCTTTGAGGTGACAGGTAGAAAATAATTACGGTTTGTTTTGAACCTAAGGGCATTATTATACATGTACATTTTGATTTTGTAAATTGAATATATTAAAAATAATCCAATATACATGTACAGAAACCATACCAAAAAAAAGTAATGGTGGATTACATGATACCCCGCCACATTTCACAAAATTTCTAATTTAAAAGGGCCATAACTCCACAACGATGTGTACCGCTGAAACCCAAATTATACTTGGCCTGTGTTTTGTGGTAAACAATTTACATACAATGTTTAAAGACAGTTTGTTATTTCATTCACAAGTTATGAGTTAAAAACCCTAAAATTTGCAAAATTTCAAAGTTTCAAGGGGCATAACTCCAGAACCCCTTGGACCTCTGAACCCAAAATCGAACTTGACCTGACTTTTGTGGTAAACAACTTGCATACCAAGTTTGAAGACCTTGTGTTATTTCGTTCACAAGTTATCAGTCAGAAACCTTTGGCGGACGGACGGACAGACGGACAGACAGACGGACAGACAGACAGACAGACAGACGGACGGACGGACACACGACTGAGGGTATCAAATAATACCTCGCCACTTCGTGTGGCGGGGTATATATTTTGTTCACAAGTTATCAGTCGGAAACCCTAAAATTCGCAAAATTTCAAAGTTTAAAGGGGCATAACTCCAGAACCCCTTGGACCTCTGAACCCAAAATCGAACTTGACCTGACTTTTGTGGTAAACAACTTGCATACCAAGTTTTAAGACCTTGTGTTATTTCGTTCACAAGTTATCAGTCGGAAACCTTTGGGGGATGGACGGACGGACGGACAGACAGACAGACAGACGGACGGACGGACACACGACTGAGGGTATCACATAATACCTCGCCACTTCGTTTTGCGGGGTATAAAAAGGGGTATGAAGTGATTGTGCATATGACAAACTCGTATCAAATACACTGAGAGAAATACTATATCAAGAACTGGACTTAAGGACATTCAAATAAATTGTTTGTTTCTCAAGCCTTTTTATTTTGAATTTGGAGTGGGCAGGCATTTTTTAAAATTTCTTGAATATCAGAGCTTGAGAAACCAACATTTCTTTTGAATGGCCTAACAATGCATATTTTTTTTAATAAGAAAAGAACAAATAACATTATTACATATTGCAATTTCTTAACCACATTTAAAAATTAAATGTAATCAGATGTAATCATGATTACTCTTCAATGTATTCATTAATTTAATTTAATCAGGCTAAAAATGCTGTAATCATTAATTTAATTTAATCGTGCATTTGGAAATGTAATTGTAATTTAATGTAATTTGATGAAAGTAATCGGACCCATCTCTGATCCCATGCAAACAAACATACTTTACCTGACATTAATATTAAACATTCTATCATACTGATCTAATGATGTATTTTCTATATTTCCTAGTTCAATAATGCCAGCACAATTGACCTACAAGAAAACAGATATTTGTCATTTCATCATATACATATTTTTGGTATATGATCTTTAATTTAAAAACTCCCAAGTTACAAAGATCTAAACAGAGGATAGATTATATGAATCTAACACTGGTGAAAAGGCAAGATTTAGAAATCTCAGACACCCAAGGGTAAGATTTCAATATTTCTCTGACGAGGCTTGCCGAGTCAGAGAACCATTGAAATCTTACCCGAGGGTGTCTGAGATTTCTAAATCTTGCATTTTCAACGATGTTTGATTTATTTTCTCACTTTTGTAATCACGAACTACGATTTATTTACAACCAAGCCGTACTTGACATCCGACGTTCCTAGGCGACGTCAATGATGTCTGAATACCTTGCTTGGTAATTTCCGTCTTGTACCTGGGGGTACAAGACAAGGAAATCTCACACCGCTAAAAATAGGAACTGTTCTGTCTCAAAAGTGAGAAAGATGGATCAATCAGTCAGTTGGTTTTATGTCCAGTGAGCAGTATTTTAGCTATATCAGAATAAGATTAAATATGGGTATATGGGACAACAGTTGGTTTTATGTCCAGTGAGCAGTATTTCAGCTATATCAG
>MJUU01060481.1:152086-211624 GCA_002080025.1 Modiolus philippinarum
GGTATATGGGACAACAGTTGGTTTTATGTCCAGTGAGCAGTATTTCAGCTATATCAGGATAAGATTAAATATGGGTATATGGGACAACAGTTGGTTTTATGTCCAGTGAGCAGTATTTCAGCTATATCAGGATAAGATTAAATATTGGTATATGGGACAACAGTTGGTTTTATGTCCAGTGAGCAGTATTTCAGCTATATCAGAATAAGATTAAATATTGGTATATGGGACAACAGTTGGTTTTATGTCCAGTGAGCAGTATTTCAGCTATATCAGGATAAGAATAAATATGGGTATATGGGACAACCAGGGCAATAAGCTTTGATTGCCATTGGATAACAGAAGAAATAGCTATAGACAAGAAATTTGGCGTCTACAGTCATTGGGCAAAAAGTATTGGCGCAAGCGATTTTTTACTATATATTTCATGAATAACCTTACTTTTTCAAAACATTACTGTGAGGCCAATTCTCATTCTATTTCCATGAAAATTGCAGTTATAAACTGTAAATGGTGAATAAAAGGATATGGAGTAAATGCACATGAGACGAAGTCTCTACAAATACATGGTAAAAAACAAGCAAAGGAACAACGCTTTTATTGTTGTTCTTCATCTTGAAGTCACCATGAGGCCTTCAACAATAAGCTTTGCTCATACCTCATAGTAAGTTCAAGTTTAATTGTTTATTTGGACATAATTTTTCCGACATGCACTTTCAGAAACATTGTTTTAAACATGAATTGTAAAATTTATGGTTATATTATGTAGGATTTGATAGTGTCCGCCATGAAATATTGTCCCTCATTACAATTGTTTCCTATGATAAAGTCCAAGGTGGAATTAAACACATTGATGATCATGAAATATTGTCAACTTGGATGAATCATACACTAGTAACAGGAAGGACACTATTTCAAAGGAAAATATTTTGTCTTGCAATAATTCTCAATTAAAATTGTGACGTCAAAATTTTGCTGCCTGTTTTAAAAATGGAAATCTGTAAAACTACAGTTAAGAAATATTCATTGAAATAAACAAGTAATTTCAAAAGACTCTGAGTTTTCAGTGAAATTTTTATTGAAATCAGATAAGAATTGACTTCACAATAATGTTTTTGAAAAATTGTGGTTTTTCATAATAAAGGAGTAGGGGCGGTAAGGGCCTTATTTGGCCTGAATAATAAATTCAGTTATATTCACAGACTTATCTCATTGAAATGTTCTATGGGTATGGCTTTTCAGTAAACAGTAACATTTCTCAAATATTGATGTATTATAACTGAGTTTTTGAGTGTAGAAGAAGGGACATATTGAAGGTTTTGTCGAAAAGTGACAAATTTGACTAATTTTTACTACTTTTTCTAGATAGGAAATATTGAGCACATGCAAGAACCACAAAAATATTTATATGAAAGGTTCAATTCATTTATACCAATAAGTTGGTAAATTATCTAATTGGTTCTTGGATGTGCTCGATATTTCCGGTTAGGAAAACTGTTCGAAAATCTGCCAAATTTGGTATATTTTTATGAAAATGCTCAAAAGTAGCATTTTCATGACGTCAGAACTGTACCTATTGTGACGTCATTGGTTCTAACGTTTGTATTTTTTCTGTACATAGGATCTCAACATTGAAATGAACATGAAAGAAAATCTTGAGGTGCAACTTAGAAATTCATAGGAATCTTGGGCCAAATCAACCTCTTATCGCACCTTGTCCTTTTGTAAAAAATTTTAGAAGCAAATACTTTTGGCCACTATTTTTAAATGATCCCAATTATATCTGCTCTTTTGACAAAATATAAAGTGGGTGGTAATACTGTTTAGACTTTGGGACATCTTCACACAGTCTGTGCTGTGATTCACAGCCAGAGGCTTTCAGCATTATGACTTGACAACTTGTATCAACAAAGTACATTCATTCAGTAAGCACTGTAGACAGAACCCCTAAAACCTATCCAAAGGTCAGGACAGGGGTTGTAAAAATGATTCATGCACCATATCTGATAATTTTCTCACTGAATGACTGGGCTAGTGTGCTATGCACGCATTTAAACAATATACAAGTAAACAGCAACAGTAAAACCATAGCATAGTTTTGATAAATTATGAACTTTTAATAGGGAGGGAATGAGAAACCTCAGTCAGTTATCTCATTGTACCAAGTTAGTTATATATAGTCAAAGAGGAGATCATTTTTATTGAAATATCAAAAGCTTCTAATAGATGGATTTCTTGTATTTCATTGGTCGAGGGCACTTTGTCATATTCTTAAGAATTCTATTGTTATCTTCCTGTACCAAGTTAGTTACATATGATTAAAGTGGAGATAACTTTAATTTAAATATCAAAAGAAGGTATTGATATGCTAATTATAGGTTTCATTATGAGTGAGGCTTGTATATCGCTTGTTATCAAATCGAGCTATTTAATTACACAATAATAATTAACGAGCTTCAGCGAGTTAATTATAATTTGTAATTAAATAGCGAGATTTGATAACAAGCGACATACAAGCATCACGAGTTGTGAAACCTATTTCTCTTATGATAAACCATTATGAGTCGTGTTCTCCCAAATATCTTAAGTTGGGAATATTTAGTTGTGTTTGTGAATACATTGAAGACTGATTATGTACTTTAAACTTATCCTTATAATGAAGGTAAAGTCAAATAATACATTTTCCCCGTATATAAAGTAGAAACTATAAACAGCGATAAGTGTTGTATGTTGCATTATACGCACATGTACACAACAATCAATAGCAATGACAGGTACATGATTCCTCGCTGGTGACAAACCTGGGTGAAAGCTCGGTTGAATTGTAATTACAGTTTTAAACATCTATAATAAAATTAATTTCTGCTTGTCAGTTGAGTGAAAATGTTACGAATGATTTGTAAATAAATGTAGGTGTTAATTTCTCTGTCTCTGTGGTAACTGATTCTGATGTCAATATCCACGCGTCAATGATCCCAATACACATTACATCATAACATCAACACATAACACAGGATGGAAATTAAAATCATTTTTAGCGATAAAATGATATATTTCAAGCAGCCAAAATATATTAAACTGTTTTGAGAGAATGAATTAATAGGTGTGTACACACGAATCTCATTTTTTCATTTCTTCTTCTTGCCAATTATGCAGACGACATAATGCAATGAGCACGGAATTTAAAAAAGAATTGCCATGACGTTAGTTTGACCTGATGTGTGACCTCTAGAACAACCAATGAAAATACGGCTGAAAAGTTATCTAATCGTATGAAAGGCCAATGAAATGATAGCATAAAAGTTATCACTAAGTGATACGAAAAATTATCTTATGGTGTAAGAAACATATTGCTGCCACATCATATGAGAATCAAAATTATCTCCACTTCAAACCATACAAAACTTATTAACTTGGTACAGGGAGATAACTGACCAAGGTTTCTCATTACAAGTACGTTTGTGCAAACAATATACACTAGATGAAAACATTTTAACCCTAGGTAGTATATCTGGTTCTTCCTGGCTATTCTGTTTACTTGGGGTGAAGTTATAAATTTTGCCATTGCTTGATATCCATACAACTTTAATTTCACCAGAACTTTCATCAAAATGTTCTTAAATCTTTTAATTGAAATTCTGAATGGTAGTATCTAGTGCCTGGTGAGATAGGGTACACAGCAAGTACTCAGGCCTGGCAATATTTAGCATTTCATTCTGAGAGTGGTTTGGCCACAAAACTTAAAATTAACATCAAATATAATTTTTAAACAAAAAACTTTTACAAGAATGGGAGAACTTTATACTGAAACAATTACTGAAATCCATACATATGCATGAATACTAGACAATATGTCAACCATTTTCATAATAGTTTTTGACAATAATTTTCATCTTCCTTTTTTCCTTAATTCTAGAATTCAGGAAGATGCTTTAAACTATGAAAAAATAAAATGTCACATCTTTTGATTTCTTAATATCTTAAGACATACAGAAATTATCTCCATGTGTACCAGTATAATTACCCATAATAATCTTGTATAACTTTAATAATCACTTCCCTAAATATCAGATATACGAGAAATTTCTAGTTTTATATGAAAATATATTGACAAACACATCTGCTTTACCTGAAGTTAATCTGAAAACTAGGATTTTCATTAAATTCTTTGTTCTATTATTGCACTGAGAAATAATAAAGAAAACAATGTAACAAAGTGCAAAGTTTGATTATATGGTAGATTTTATTGTCATATTTAGAAACATGATGTTTCATTGATTTCTTCGGTCTTATTTCCAAAACCATTAATTCTGACATTTTGTAACACGTTTTACTGACTAGCTTGTATACAGATTTGCTTAAAAACAACCTCATATGAAGGACAGAACTTTCACACTTCCTTGGTCGATATAAATGCTTTCTATCTGGCCTTACAATGTAGTGACCCTATTATCAGGTAAAATTGTATATTATTCTTCCCTCTGCTTCCAAAGAGTCAGACTCATACTGAGTGTAGGTTGACTCTGGTGTATAGACATTATATTAGTACAATTTATTGAAAAGGTTAATATAGGTAATTTAAACAAGAATTATTCTGATATAATTGACTCATGACCAGTCAGGTCAATTTAATACAGTAATAAGTATATCTGAATACAAACCAAAATATTCAATCTTTTATAATGTTCAATAGTTTTCTCCATCAGTTGTTTCGTATCATCTTCTTTACATAAATCTCCAGGAACCAGTAAAGGCTGAAATTAAAATTTACAATGTGAACTACATGTCTATCAAAGCACTTTGGAACTGAAGATTTTGTTCAGTTTTACAGGTGCTGGTTAACGTAGGCTGGCTCATATATAGATATCAATTAAAGGGATCTAGTATCAGTGGCATAGCTAGGCAGAAGCCTGGAAGCCAAGGCTTCAACATCGTTTTGTCAACAAAAAAAAGTCTTCTACCGAATCTGCTGAGTCTAAAGCTACATCAAATGAAGACTCAAATGAGGCTTATTCGCCATGACATCACAACATCGAAAATTTTACCTGTGGACCCTTTTGGTAGGCAAGAAATTGTATTCATTAATTATGGTCATAAAAATGTCATTTTTCAATTACCTGGTATGAAATTGTTTTTAAAGGTAATTTTATAATTTCTGTTGATCTGAATTATAGACATTTTGCAGTAAATAAAAATTTTCGATTTTTGATAATTTTTATTTGATATATTTCACGTATTTGTATAGCATTCAAATTTCTCACAATTTTCAAATATTTGAAATACACATTTCAATTTATTCAGAGGAAATTTTTAAAAAGTAAATCAGTAGGAAAAAATATGAAAATCTCAAGGTTTATTATGCATTTTATAGGTCCAAAATCGGACTGGTATGTAAAAAGTAATTAAAAAATAAAATTCTGTCCATTGCTATACAATGTAAGTTATTGTTGAAATACAATTTTGCCAACCAAAAAATTGATTTTGTGGCGTAACTGGTTGGATTCGCAAACAAGCCTATAAAACTTAGTAAAAAGTCTTCCAATGAAGACATCTGTCACCTGCGTAATGATGTCAAAAAAAATACTAAGGATGAGGGTATTAGAGAGATCCCAAACTCTATAAAAATGTATAGGTCTTCATACTGATACTGCATGCAAAATAACTGAAAGCTGGGATAGGTAGTTCAACAGAAAAATGTAAAAGAAATTTTCAAGAAGTCAAAAATATTCTAAGTTCTGTAAAACAAGAAGTCGGTATTCGAGAGATCCAAAACTCTCTTACGCGGTATAGGTCCCCATACTGATACTACATGCCAAATTACAGAGGGCTGGGATATGTGGTTCCAGAGTAAAATGTGGCAGAAATTTTCAAGAAGTGAAAAATATTCTAAGTTCTGTCAAACAGGACTTGGGCATTCTATAGATCCAAAACTCTATTACATGGTGAAGGTCCCCATAATGATACTACATGCCAAATTACAGAAGGGTGGGTATATGTGGTTCCTGAGAAAAATGTGACAGAAATTTTCAAGAAGTGAAAAATATTCTAAGTTCCGTCAAACAGGAAGTTGGCATTTGATAGATCCAAAACTCTACTACACTGTATAGGTTTCCATAATGATACTCCATGCCAAATTGCAGAAGGCTGGGATATGCAGTTCCTGAGAAAAATGTGACAGAAATTTTTGTGACGCTGACCACGATGCCAACAATGCAAGACCACGGATAGTGATCCCTATATGTTGCCACTGCATGAATGCAGGCGACACAGCTAGTGATTATTTCCCAAGAAGCCCTACGATTATTTCCTCGTCGACAAACTCGCAGCACTGTCCTAGTTACCATGACATTGGACAGCTTGAATAAACTTGATGTTAAAATTCATCTTTTAACAACAAAATGGGAAGATCCAACATTTAATTTTTCGTCAAGGTATTCTAAATTATCAATTTTGAAAAGTGCAATTGATAGCTATAGTAATCCTATACAAAACTAGTCAAAGATACAATTTCAACTGACATAAAATGAATTTACAAAAACATTCTCTCAGATTCTGAGAAATTTACGTTTAAGATAACTGTACGTACCCCATGATATATCATCGGAGCCTACCCATCCCCCTCCCTCATAATAGAGGGTCCTCATGGGGGTCCTAGGAATCAAATAATCATTAAATTTTTGCCTTGGTAATCAAATAATTTTTGGCTTAGTAATCAAAAAGTATATGAAAATGCAAGCTAATAATCAAATAATCATTAAATAAATGCCCTTGTAATCAAATAATCATTTAAAAAATACCCTGATAATCAGGTAATCAAGAAACCCATGACAGGCCTCATAATACAATAATTAGGTTGTAAAGTCACAATTCTACCGTTTGATTATGTCAAATTCTACCACATTTAAGTCCGAGTAATATTTAAAATAATATGACTTGAAATATAAAAAAAAAGATCCGGCTAGTGGGGTGAATGTGCATGTGACAAAACTCACATAATCAAACAGTGCAGTTTGTCAGGGTGTTTAGTGCATAACAAATGAAAAGTTGGGTTATACCCGACTCTACAGAATTACTTCATGTCAAAATTTCACAACACATGATGAGCAAATCATATACTTATCGTATACTGCATAATACAGGAATGAATTCTCGCTTCCCTATAGTTTTTCACAGTATCATCTCTGTTTCCTCTAATTGTTTGTCGCCTCGAGCTCCCCAACTGTTTTCAGATCCCGCTTCCTATTTTCTGATGAAAATATTTACTTTCAGAACCTTAAGTGGTCGAACAGGACATTCTTGCCAACTTACATGGACCAGTCTAGAGAATCCCTGGTTAAAACACCCCTTATCAAAAGATGCATTATACTGTGGCCATTGTGTGTTGTTTGGATCACATTTTATGTATTTTATCTTGGCCTTTCACTTCTATACTGATATAGTTCTATACTATGAAAATTTAATAATTGTAGATATGAATATTAAAACAAAATATAAAATAATTTTCAGCAGGAGATTCAACATTTTCATGCCCCGCCACGAAGTGGAAGGGGCATATAGATTTACCCCTTGTCGGTCTGTCCGTACGTATTTACCTCCGTACGTCCCGATGTTAAGTTTTGCGTTTAGGTCCATATTTTGGTAACCTCTTGAATTATTTTAATATTATTACATCAGTATATGCATCTTGGTTAGTACTACCAGTTTCACCAACAATTAGGGATCCACGACCTACATTTTACGCTTGAGTGACTTTTGTTAAATTTTGCGTTTAAGTTCATTTCTCAACAACAATACAACATACAATAATGATGTTTCATCAAATTAATTGCCTTGATGAGTACTACCCAAATCATCAAGAATTAAGAGTGGCTTTGACCTATATTTTACGCTTGAGTGACTTTTGTTAAATTTTGCGTTTAAGTCCATTTCTCAACAACTAAACATGATATCACTATGGTGTTGCATCAAATAAATCACCTTGATGGGTGCTATCCAAATCAAGGACAAATAGGTGTCTTTGACCTACATTAAACACTTGAGTGACTTTCAGTAAATTTTATGTTTTAACAACTACACAACTTACCATTATAATGTTTCATGAAATGACTCATCTTAGAGAAAAATACCAAATTCTTTTACAAATTCCTTGACTTTGACCTACATTTTACACTTGAATGACTTTGTTAAATTTTTGCTTTAGGCCAATTTATTAGCAACTTGCTGGTTAATCAAATAAATCACCATGCCCGTCCCTAGATTTTTCATCCTGTTCCATCGATTTCATGAAAATTTTCATGAAATCGATGGAATTAGGATGGCAAACGATGGAAATATGATGGAAAGTCATGAAAACGATGGCAAATATTTTTAACTGAAAAGACTGCCACACTTTTTCATCATTTCTGATTCCATGCATTCCATGGAAACCATGAAAAATGATGGAAATCAATGGAAAAAATTTGACTTAAACATTCTGAGGGATGAAAACGAAGGAAATCTATGGAAAAAATTTGACTCTAACATTTTCAATGGTGAAAAAGGATGGCAATTTTTGACTTAGAAATTTTAGAGGATGGAAAATGGTGAAAAGTAGAACTTAGAATTTTTAGATGATGGAAAATTATGAAAAAGTAGAACTTAGAATTTTTATGAATTGATCGCACGAATTAGAAAATAAATCTAATGAGCTGTCATTTACTTCATTACAGGAAAAAAACAAAGTGGACTCGGGTAGTATCAAATGACAAATCCAGTGTTTCAGGTCAATCCAACCCTTACAATAGAAGGATCTGGGATGGTGGTTGACTTTTTACTTTTTCAGATCGTGTTGTGCCAAATTGATCTCAGAAACATGCCTCATATTGATATACTCATGTACTTCAAACATACCCTAAATTTATACAACAATTAAGACTAAATTTAAGGACTTGTATTTATATATATCATTGGTTTTAACTTGGCAGTTTTAAGTATAAAACATCAAAGAAACAAATTAGCATTAAGTACATATAATATTATGCTTTTAAAAAAACAATTACCGGTAACATGAATTATGTTGTCTCAAATTCAAATTGTTGTCATTGACACCCAGTTATATACATGATTATTCAATTTACATATAATTTGTTTAACTTTTTTGCATGAAATATATAAATTTTGTTGTGTTTAATATAAAATACACCAAATTTTATTTATCTCATGCAAAAAGCTATAACCAATTTTTGACTCATCTTTTTACACCCACAGATTTATATCTATGGTGCACCAAAATATTGGAAGTCCCCCATCCAGTCCTGGGGCTAAAGCAAGTAAATAAAAATAAATAAAATAGGAATAATATTCATGTGAAACTCATATGAAAAAATAGAAAAAATGCTTTGCAAGAGTTATAAAAATTTATCTTATAAATGAGAGTAGTAGTATGGTGGTTTATCGCCTTGAATACCTGTATAGGTCTCTCACGGCATTTTAAACCTGGAGGGACGCCCACTCCAATGCAATGTAATTTCGGACAGTTGATCTTCCCTGGTATCCGCTGACTGTCGTGAGACTTCGCAGTCGAATTCCTTGGTGGGTCGATCTTTTGGGTGTAGAAGGACTTTGAAGAACTCAAAGCCCTAACTACGATATGCGCCGCCGTTAGCCTGCATGTCTTGGCCCCGAGAGACCAAGACCCATTCTACACATTGAATGGTGCAGTTGCCCAGTCCTCACCATCGTACCGGAGTACTCTCGTGGAGGTGGTCGTGCGTCTTCGAGGACTGAATGAGAGTCTATTTTACACAAGTATATATTTTCTCCTGAAATCTTGATCATGTAGACTCTTACAGTAGCATACAGTCAATGAGGCTGTCAAGCATGTTGATGACCAAGATCAGAGATCCGAAATTCAAATGCTGATAGCTAGGTCAACATCTGAGAGAAGTATTTTTGATTAAACACATAGCAAGATCAGTTAAATGATGAAAATAAATTCACCAAATTCTTTGATGGGAACTCAGGAGAGTATGTATATGTGATAAATGGATGTGCAATCAAACTACAGAATCCACAGAAAACATGTAAGTTACAAATTAGATATGCCTTTGTGAGTTTGACCTGCTAAAACCATCACTGTTTCCTGAAATTATCTTAAATTTTTCAAAGCTGGTGATTACAACATTTTTTCAGCAACTTCATAAATATAGTTTAAAGATTATTTGTGTTCTTAAACTAATGTGTATAAATTATTAACCATGCACTATAGATACACTGTCTGTAATATTATTAAATTAAGTAGGTCAACTGAAAACATCTGTAGATAAGATATTCTCAGCATTCTAGATATAGTAACATAAAATAATGTGTCAATACAATTAATGTATTTGTTGGTAATTGGCTTATAAAATGAGTTTACAGAAAAGACTTTTACAAGTTATAGAAAATTAATGAACTATACACACTACATGTGTGTTTCAGTGGTAGAAAAAGTTACACAATATGTGAACTTCCTGTGAGAACTTTTGATTTTACATTCCTTCCAGGTGATTCATTCACAGCATCTTGTAAGTCAGTGACTGACATGATAGATTTATTGATTTAACCTCTGATTTAATTGATTCTGGAAAATGAGAATGATAAAAGTAGTATATACATATTTTGTTCAGTTTAAAACTTATGAATGTTTAATCTATTTTGCTTATCCTAATTAAAAAAATGATTAAAAAAATGCACGAAGCTTGAGTTTAGTCAATTAAATGTTGAATTTATATAAATTAAACATTTTGCAATTACTAAACACTATACTAGCAGATGTTAAATATACAATTAAAATATTAATTGATAACAATTATTCCAGTTTTATAATAAGTCTGTTATATTTCAGAGTGAACTTGACAAGTTGTGGGAAACACAAGCAGACTGAGTTATCAACGAATAAAAGCACTGTTAGTTCCCCAACAGTATGAAGGAGGAGAGGACAAGAGCACATAAAACCAAAGTAGTGAAAAAGGATGGATGACAAAAAGAGATCATTGATTGAAAGTGAGATATATTTTTGAATACTTTGAATAATTTTAATGGTTAATATTTATATTCAGTATAATTCTGATATTGAATTCCATAGACAATAATTTCAAAAAGTATCATCTTTATAGTAAACTCTGTTTAGATGTATAACAACTTTACCATCATGGTTACTTATTCTAACATCTTGAAAATATTAGCAATAAAAGCTGATACTCAAACAACATAGAAAAACTAATTGATAAAATGCGCACACACACACACACACACAAATAAAAACAAGACTAGAAAAAAAGATGCTGATCTGAATGAAATGCAAGAAGAATGATTTAAAACACTAATAGTGTGAATTGAATTATTTCATATTTGAATGGGACTGTTCTGCTTTCACAATAACCTTAGTAGAGGGATACAGTACAGAAAGAGACGTACCATAACAAATCACTTGGAAAGACATAACTTTTAATCCTTTAGACATAAAATCACAGACATACAATCACTGTGATAGACCTAAAAAGGCCATAAAACAGAGTGGGGAGGATTAAATTTTATTACCCATTTTACCTGTAATTTCTTTGAAGTTTACCTGCTTAATTAGATTTTTACCTGTAAAACAGGAAATGTCCTGACAAAACTTGTGTTTTATTGCCCGAATAAAAAATTTTTCAAGGAAAAAATTAATCCCCCATCACTTTCCAAGACATTCCCACTATCACAGTGATTAGTTATGGTATGTCTCTTTCTGTACTGTATATTACATTGGTTTTAAGCCTTATGTCAATTTAAAAACCTCTCTCCTATTTCGAGAATTAGAACCCCCGCACACAACTACATGAACAGCTTTAATTCAAAGTTAACACTTTTGTCAGTATACTTGATAGTGCCTTTAAAGTTTCCTGCAGTATATCATTTTCAGCAGTTCAGTTGCTTATCATTTTCTTTTGTAGGTCTTTGCAAGGCAGTTTAACATAGATGCCACCACTCAACGAATCAAGATATGAATAAGACTTAAGCAAAAAAAGGAAACAATACTTTTTACATGTCGAAGCATATAATTTTTCTTTATAAAAAAGAAGATTATTTGACAAAGATTTTGTTTTAGTTGATAACATGAAGAGTACTAACACTGGAACAGATTTTTTTCAAGGTTTTCCTATAGAAATACCAGGAACTGCCAGGAAATATTATTATTCTCAGAATTCCCTTCATTTCTCAGAACAAGGAATTGCCAAGACCTACCAAGGATGTTTTTGTAATTGATTTCTTTGAAATGCCCTGATTTTATACCGATTAAAAATTCCAAAGTAGTCCCAAAAAGCAGAGAAAAGCATGTCAAATTTATTCCATAGAATTCCAGGAAATTTATGGAAAAAGGTGTAGCAGGAAGCTTTCAGGTATCCCAGAATTCCTATGGTACCAACGTTTCCATGGATGCCATCATTTTCATGCAAAACGCCATCGTTTTCATGGATGCCATCATTTTCATGTAAAATGCCATCGTTTCCATGGATGCCATCGTTTTCTTGCAAGACATCATACTTTCCATGGATGCCATCATTTTCATGCAAGATGCCATCCTTTCCATGGATTCCATCATTTTCATGGAAAGCATGGAAGATTTGCCATGAAATCCATGAAATTTTTTTATGGCACCAATTTCTCCTTCCCTTTTTCAAGTTTGTGAAAATTCCATGGAATGGATGAAAAAGTTGTTTCAATACTCCATCGTTTCCATGAAAATAAAATTTCATGGAATTCCATGGAAATCCATGAAAAATCTAGGGACGGGCGTGTTCTTACTTTGTGTAAAGTTTCATTAAATTCCTTCAAGTGGTTTAAGAGGAAGTGCGCTTACGAGGTAACCCATACATGGAGAATCAACGAAAAGTCAAAGTCGGATTATCTCCCCTTCCTGGTTTTGGACAATAATTATATTCCTTCATGCACATTTCCATATAGTGTCCTTCCTTTGTGTAAAGTTTCATCAAAATCCTTCAAGTGGTTTAAGAGGAGTTGTGCTTCCAAGGTAATCCATAAATAGGGAATCAACGAAAAGTCAAAGTCAGATTATCTCCCCTTCCTGGTTTCCAACAAAAATTATATTCCTTCATGCACATCTCCTAATAGTGTCCCTCTTTTGTGTAAAGTTTCATCAAAATCCTTCAAGTGGTTTAAGAGGAGTTGCTCTTACGAGGTAACCCATAAATAGGGAATCAACAAAAAGTCAAGTCGAATTATCTCCCCTTCCTGGTTTCGGACAATAATTATATTCCTTCATGCATATCTCCATATAGTGTCCTTCCTTTGTGTAAAGTTTCATCAAAATCCTTCCATAAGAGGAGTTGCACTTACGAGAAGTGTGGACAGACGGACGGACAGACGGACGGACGGACAGACAGACAGACAAGGTGATTCCTATATACCCCCCCAAACTTTGTTTGCGGGGGGTATAAATATGAATTTCCTATAGGGTCAATAATAAACTATTTTCTGTGCAATGTTTTTTATCGGATCGGAACAAAATGAGCAATCTTTGTTTAGGACCTTTAGTACATCATTCCTGTAAAGTTTGGTTGCATTTGCTTCAGTGGTTTCAGAGGAGAAGAAGAAAATGTGAATTTTCCCATAGGGTCCAATGTTAAACCTATTAAGTTCCGCGCTGGTGGCCATGTTTTTTATCGGATCGGAACGAAATGAGCAATCTAATGTAAGGGACCTTTAGTACATCATTCCTATAAAGTTTGGTCGAATTTGCTTCAGTGGTTTCAGAGGAGAAGATGAAAATGTGAAAAGTTTAACGGACGGACGACGGACAGACGACGGACGGACGAGGGACGGACAACGGACGACGGATGTCAAGTGATAGCAATAGCTCACACTGACCCAAAGGGGTCAGGTGAGCTAAAAACCTGTATAATTGGTTGAATTTTTTTAACAATAGATACTTTCCTCAGGAACTTTGGTGTAAAGTGATCTGAGTTTGTGATAGTGCAAGATTGTGTACAACTAACACAGAAGGCAATTCATGTTTTTGATTACTTCAAGCAAATTCTAATTGTGTATAATCAGTTTAACATGTTTAACATTATTATTTATTGTACTATTAGAGATAGTGTAATTCATTTTTGGTACATTTGTATTATTTTGGTATAAAACACAAAATCAGTAATTTGGGCATGGAAGTTAACAAAGTGACCAAAGGAGGAAATACACTTGAATTTCTATGGCTCGAACTGAAATAACTTGAACACTATGGATGTCTTGAACCCATTTTCTGGTTCCTTTGTTCAATTTTAAACATAGTTTGACCTTTATAATTTGAACCCCCCTCTAGCTCGAACTTCTTTCATTGGTCCCTTGGGTGAATCAATAAAAGAGTGTTTTTCACATTTTTGTCCTCAAAAACATATGCATGGTTAAATTGAGATTGGCATATAAAAATACTTTTATAGATAGTGTAATTCATTTTTATATTAATTTTGTACATTATACTTACCACATTAACTTAATATTTAATATAGAATATGTTCGCGTTATATGCGTCTCAATCGCATAATTAGTGAGTTGAACTAAAAATAAACATCATGTGATGTACACAACTCACTTGGTCATGTGACTAGAATACCTGTATACGTAATTTATATACCTGTATCTAATTCGCGCTGGTCTAAAATTTTGCGCTGAAGAGAAAAGGTGTCTCATTTCTTTCAACTGACAAATTTATTTTGAAGCTAACCTTTTTTATATTATGGATACCGCAGAGTCGGAAGTTGAGTCCGAGTCTACTAATATTGTAACAGTCCCGCAAAAAGATATGGCGGCTAGTAGCAGCAAAACAGATAAAACCGTTAAAAGTGCCCGTACGGCTGGTACAAGAACGGGAAAGAAGAAACGTTTGTCCAAAGCAGATATGCAGGCTCAGTATGATGCTAGGCTGGACGCTTTGGAATCCAATGTAAACAGTAAGTTTGACTTTATTGTCAATACATTTGTATTTTGAATCAGAATAAGGAGAGAAATGCTCTGCCTAGATCTGATTCAACTGTTACGGATAACGTCCCTAACGGGGAGCGTAGACCACAAAAACGGTTGATTCCGTTGGAGGCTAATTTAGACGAGGACCTAGGGTCCCCGAGAATAAGTCATGGACATCAGATATTGACTTGAGGTCAGAAATATCATTTCAGGTCAATCGTGAGGAGAGAAATAGTTTTGACAAAGCTAATGATTTCTCTGACTTTGACTCTGTCAGTAACTCTGGGAAAAGCCCGGTGAGAGACAGTGAACATAACAAATCTAGGATTGAAGTTTCTAGTGATAGATTTTTGAAACACATAGTGTCTAATGACTCAAATAATGACATGGCTCAGAACAAGATGTCAAAAACAGTTGTAGAAAAATCTGACGAAGATCAGGTAAAAAGAGCAAATCTCTTGTCTAAAGTTTTCAAGGATGAGGTTAAAAAACATGAATCTAGCGTAGGGCTTGTACTGGATCAGGCACAAGTAGAAATATTAGAGGGCTCGTGGCGTTCCTCAAATCCTGATCGGTTAACCGCTTATAAAGAGGAGTATAGATCATGCTTTCCTCTACATGAGAGTTCCGAACAATTTTTGACAGTTCCTACGTTGGATGATTTGTTAGAAACTATGTTGTCAAGGACACATGGGGACAAAGCTGTTAAAAATTGGGACAGCCATAGATCTTTGTTTTCACAACCTTACAAAACCATTGAGAAACTTGCATACCAAGGTCAAGTGTCTTCTCGTATGTCTATAATATCAATTTTATATATTCAACAGGCTTTAGCATCATTGTTGAAAGGTTTAGAAGATGGTGACATAGACAAGTATGAAGCTTGTCAAACCATAAGAGATGTTTTTGCTATGTCTACAAAATCTTTAGATTTGACAGGTCGGAATGGGGCCTTCATGCACATGATAAGAAGGAAGGTGGCTGCAGAAGATTCAGGTTTGTCCACCTTGAAAGATATTAGGTTGAAATGGCAAAATTTACCCTTAACAGGAGATGGGCTCTTTGGAAGTCATCTTGATAATTTATTAGAAAAGAGGAAAAGTCAGAAAAAGACGATATCTGATTTGATACCAGAATTTTCTAGGAAAAGAAAATCTGATTTTGAATCTAGAGACAATGGCTCTTTTAATAAGGTTCAGAAAGTTAATGTAGCTTCTAGTTCTGCAATTACAGAAAAAGGAACAACCGCAAGGTTTCAAAGAAATCAAGGTGATTTCAAGAATGGAAACAACTACTCAGGTGGGATCAAGAATGATGCCAAGAAGAATGACATCAGGTCAGCAGCTACTGGCAAGAGTTCCTGGGGATCTTTTCAACGGATTCCTAAGAAACGGAGTAGCTGACTCAGAAGTAAGTACTTTAATGTTGTGTCCGGAAGTGCCTGTAGGGGGTCGTCTGTCACTGTTTCTTTAAAATTGGAAGAAAATTACAACAGACAAGTGGGTGCTTTCAATAATAGAAGAGGGATACAAGTTGGAATTCATACAGAAACCTCTATGGACAGGTGTAAAACCAACTTATATCTCAAAAGAAAATTTAGATATTTTCATGGGGGAAATAAATACTTTATTAAGAAAAGATGTAATAGAGAAAATTTACTTTCCCCAAGCATGAACAGGTTTTTACAGTACATTATTCCCTATTCGCAAGAAATCAGGCAAAATAAGAATAGTGACAAATTTGAAACCCCTCAACAGGCAATTAAAGAAAATTCACTTCAAAATGGACACAATGCAAAAAGTGATAAATCTAGTGCAACCAAAAGATTGGGCCATTTCTCTGGATCTGTCAGATGCATATCTTCATGTTTCAATTTACCACAATCACAAGCAGTACATGAGGTTCTGTGTAAACAATCAATGCTACCAATGGAAAGTCATGTGCTTCGGGGGGAACTTTTGCCCTGAGAATTTTCACGAAATTGGTAACAGTTGTAGCAGCTTATCTGCGAACTCAGAATATACATCTTGTTGTGTATCTAGACGACTGGCTAATTGTGAATCAGAACAAAAATCAACTGATTCAGGATCGACAGAAATGCCTAGANAAAGTTAACACTTTTGTCAGTATACTTGATAGTGCCTTTAAAGTTTCCTGCAGTATATCATTTTCAGCAGTTGCTTATCATTTTCTTTTGTAGGTCTATGCAAGGCAGTTTAACATAGATGCCACCACTCAACGAATCAAGATATGAATAAGACTTGAGCAAAAAAAGGAAACAATACTTTTTACATGTCGAAGCATATAATTTTTCTGTAAAAAAAGAAGATTATTTGACAAAGATTTTGTTTTAGTTGATAACATGAAGAGTACTAACACTGGAACAGATTTTTTTTCAAGGTTTTCCTATAGAAATACCAGGAACTGCCAGGAAATATTATTATTCTCAGAATTCCCTTCATTTCTCAGAACAAGGAATTGCCAAGACCTACCGAGGCTGTTTTTGTAATTGATTTCTTTGGAATGCCCTGATTTTATACTGATTAAAAATTCCAAAGTAGTCCCAAAAAGCAGAGAAAAGCATGTCAAATTTATTCCATAGAATTCCAGGAAATTTATGGAAAAAGGTGTAGCAGGAATCTTTCAGGTATCCCAGAATTCCTATGGTACCAACGTTTCCATGGATGCCATCATTTTCATGCAAAACGCCATCGTTTTCATGGATGCCATCATTTTCATGTAAAATGCCATCGTTTCCATGGATGCCATCGTTTTCTTGCAAGACATCATACTTTCCATGGATGCCATCATTTTCATGCAAGATGCCATCCTTTCCATGGATTCCATCATTTTCATGGAAAGCATGGAAGATTTGCCATGAAATCCATGGAATTTTTTTATGGCACCAATTTCTCCTTCCCTTTTTCAAGTTTGTGAAAATTCCATGGAATGGATGAAAAAGTTGTTTCAATACTCCATCGTTTCCATGAAAATAAAATTTCATGGAATTCCATGGAAATCCATGAAAAATCTAGGGACGGGTAGAGAGTACTGCATAATTCATGGATAATTTTATAATCTGACCAATATTTTATGCTTCAGCAACTTTAGTTGGGTATATTTTGTTCACCCCATTACTTGACAAATATTTAATGAATAATCATCTGTAACAGTCATGAGAGTACTTCTTGATGATTCCACCCCAATTCAGTTATAGGGAACTAAATTCCACTGATGATTGACTAAGATTATGTATAATTTATGTATAATTTGTGTGCTGGGGCATCCGTGTTTTATAAACACATTTTCTAGTTCATTTTAATTCCACTTCTCAAAACACCTAAAACACAGGAGCTTTCGGGGGATTCGCAACCTGGCCCCCACCAGGGCTTTGCCCTGGACCCATAGTGGTCCTAAACTTGACCCAATCACCCTGCCGCAATTTGGGCTTCAACATCGTTCATGGTCTAGCTATACCACTGAGTATGGTTTTTTAGGCCCTGAAGTAGTAAAATGCTGCCTCTTTAACAGTTTTTTGTATAACATTTTCCCACTATGAAACAGGAAAGTGAAGAAAATATTGACAGGATATTTGGAAAGAGGCCCTCATCAAGACTACCTATTGAAACTATCTCCTTTTCCAAAAATAATAGATTTTGTATTACAAATCAATACTGTAAACTAATTGTTAGTAAAAAATACATGTAAATTAATTCAACTTCCCATTTTCTTAATGCTACAAACCATTTGTCTTGATGTCTTTATATAGTGATAATAAAGGGCTATGCCGAGTGCAACATGATACAACCGCAGCATGTCGACCAATTTCAGCAAAAGTAGTTTAAAGCGAATGTGGACACAGTAAAGAGCTTGACACAATAATTAGATGGACACAAAAAGAGGCTTGACACAGCACTAGCTAGAAACAAAATAGGAAAAATCAACCTTTTTGATCACTTACTGATAAAAAAACTGTAAGAGCTTTGCAAAATATGTACTATCAACTAAAACTTTACATCCATAGAAATTCAAAGAAAAAAATTCTATCAAAATCTGATGAAAAATAAAGATCTGACATATTTAGAAAAATTGCAATTTTGGCCCCTTTTACCCCTTGTAGCTCGGAAACGGTAAGAGCCACGCCAAATCTGTTGACTACTGAAAGCTTAGATCAAGAGGAATCCAAAGAAAAAAATCCCATTGAAATCTGATGAAAAATAAAGATTTGACATATTTAGAAAAATTGCAATTTTGGCCCCTTTGACCCCTTGTAGCGGGGAAATGGCAAGACCTACACTAAGTCCGTTGGCATACTGCTGAAAGCTAAGATAAAGAGGAATCCAAAGAAAAAAATCCCTGTGAAATCCGATGAAAAATAAAGATTTGACATATTTAGAAAAATTGCAGTTTTGGCCCCTTTGACCCCTTGTAGCTCGGAAACGGTAAGAGCTACGCCCAAATCTGTTGCATACTACTGAAAGCTTAGATCAAGAGGAATCCAAAGAAAAAAAGAAAAAATCCCATCAAAATCCAATGATAAATAAAGATTTGCCATATTTAGCATGTTTAGAAAAATTGCAATTTTGGCCCCTTTGACCCCTTGTAGCTCGGAAATGGTAAGACATACACAAAATCCATTGGCATACTACTGAAAGCTTAGATCAAGAGGAATCCAAAGAAAAAATTGAAATCTGATGAAAAATAAAAATTCTACATAATCTGCAAATTCCCAATTTTGGCCCCGTTCGGCCCCTCATAGCTGGGAAATGAACAAGTTATCAAAAATCTAATAGCTGAGCACCATCTTAATTTTCACAAGGAATCCATTGAAAAAAATTGTAATGGTGGATTACATGATACCCCGCCACGTTTAACAAAATTTCTAAGTTAAAAGGGGCATAACTCCACAACGATGTGTACCGCTGAACCCAAAATTATACTTGGCCTGTGTTTTGTGGTAAACAATTTACATACCAAGTTTGAAGACCTTGTGTTATTTTGGTTCACAAGTTATCAGTCGGAAACCCTAAATTCGCAAAATTTCAAAGTTTAAAGGAGCATAACTCCAGAACTCCTTGGACCTCAGAACCCAAAATCACACTTGACCTGAGTTTTGTAGTTAACAACTCACATACCATGTTTGAAGACCTTGAGTTATTTCATTCACAAGTTATCAGTCGGAAACCCTAAAATTCGCAATATTTCAAAGTTTCTAGGGCCATAACTCCAGAACCCCTTGGACCTTTGAACCCAAAATCAAATTTGACCTGAGTTTTGTGGTAAACAACTTAAATACCAAGTTTGAAGACCCTGTGTTATTTTGTTCAAAAGTTATCAGTCGGAAACCCTAAAATTCGCAAAATTTCAAAGTTTCAAGGGGCATAACTCCAGAACCCCTTGGACCTCTGAACCCAAAATGGAACTTGACCTGAGTTTTGTGGTAAACAACTTGCATACCAAGTTTGAAGACCTTATGTTATTTCGTTCACAAGTTATCAGTCGGAAACCTTAGGGGGACGGACGGACTGACAGACGGACGGACAGACACACGACTGAGGGTATCACATAATACCTCGCCACTTCGTGTGGCGGGATATAAAAACTGCATCAAAATCGGACTTAAAATAAATTTTTTTTTTTTGAGATTTGCCCCTGTTGGGCCCCATTTATCTCGTGAGCGGTACATGAAATCCGTTGGCATACTCCAGAATGGATATTTCCTCAGGAGCACACTGAAACAAACCCCATCAAAATCCAATAAATGATAAAGATTCTACAGTCAAAAATGTGAATACACCCAATTTAACCCCTTTTTGGACCCTTTTTCTAAAATGGGCAGGGCCACCAACTCAAAATTTAAACCTCTGTTTACGCATGTGCCAAGATACATCATACTAAAATTTCATAATGATCTGTCCACTAGAAGGAAGCAAAGTTATGCTGTCCACAAACGCCAACGCCGATGACGCCAACACCATACCATTATACAACCGCAAAATTTTTGCGGTCGTATAAAAACTATTGTAGGGATTTTTTTAATATTACAAGTACAGTGTGATTCCAAAATTTTCACTTATTATCATCATGATCATGATTGTTAAATCATTTTCAGAAACATTATAGAAACAAATTCATATACAATACCATGTTCCCACTGCACTTGTTACATTTTTCTCCCACTACTTGTAAGTTGTCCACTTTACGTCCAGTTAAGACTAATGAAGCTCCCAATTTAGCAAATAGTTCTGCTGTTGCTGCACCTATTCCAGAGCTAGCACCTGAAACATATCCGTCAGTGTAATAAAATATAGCAAAGAATTACCTCTGAAATTAAAAATACTATTTTTTTACATACAACTGAGAAACATATGATGTAATGTCTTTTTGTTGACTACCAGATACAAATTTAGGTGGTGTGCCCTCTTAAAACCAAAGAAAACAAATTGGGCTCCCCCTCTCTTAAACCAGAGAAAATATAAATTTTAGCCTAAGGGTACAAATGGAGTTCTGGCAAAAAGTTTTGCACCTAGCTAGACCCTTCCATTTTTTTTTCAACCTCAACCCCTAACTGCAATTTCAATTCATGAATCTGCCCCATCCTTATGTGATAAGGTGATACAAAAATTATTTGTATAAAATGCTGCATTTAAGTACAACAAAATTTTATGAATTGAAAAAAAAACAGATGGTTCAAAACATGCATTGCAACCAAACAATGGACAAGGACTTTCAGTTTAGAAATCAAGTTATACACAAAAAACTAGAGAATGTGTCTATAAAACATGGATGCTCTGCTGATAAATTTATCACAAAAGATAACCTAGGTCAATTGGGCATAAAATGAATCCTCTGTCAGAGTATTGTGATGGAATATTGTATGTAGCTGTTAAGAAGTGGATCTAAACCCAAAATTTAACAAAGTCATTCAAGCATAAAAGTAGGTCAGTCACTAAACTGTTCAAGAACTGGGTAGTTTTCATCCATATAATTAATTTCATACAACACCATAATTATAGATTATGTAGTTGTTGAGAAATGGATTTATAGCACAAAATTTAGGACTGTAAGTCACTCAAGCATAAAGTTGTTAAGAAATCAAGCTGAATTTGTAATCTAACTGAAGTCATTCAAGCAAAAAATGTAGGTCATGGACACCCAATTGTTGGTGAAACAGTAGTTCTCCTAAAAACAAATGTTACAGTGAAATATAATGATGCTACAATACATAGTTGTTGAAAAACAGACTTAAAAACAAAACTTAAACAAGGTCACTGAAGCTTAAAATGTAGGTAGAACAAACCTAATTGTGAATGATTTGGGTAGAACTTATCAAGGCAAATAGAAAAGTCAACCTTAACCAAAGCCACTGAAGTGTAAAATGTAGGTCAAAGCCACCTTATTATCAATCATTTGGGTAGTACTAATCAAGGCAATTAATTTGGTGACACAAAATCAGTCTTATAATGTGCAGTTGTTGAGAAATGGGCTTTGTGATTTCATGTTTTTGTCCGTATATTTAGTTCTTTCAGTTTCATTTTTCACAATTGACTCAGTCCTGTTGCCAACTGAATTTAACTGTTGTTACGATTGTTTTTTTGATTTATCACATTGGCTGTAGGGGGAAGGTTTGGATCCAATAAAACTAGTTTAACCCCGCCACAGCAGNAGGAATTTATTAAGCCTTTGTGTGTCTTGTCCTTTTTCTAGTTAGTTTACTTTATGTCTATAGGAGTCTAGGATGATGTTTATTTCGCTGGACTTGATTGCACTTTGTTCAGGGGCCGACTCCGACCTGCCGTTGGGTGTGGGGTTTCTCACCATTCATTGAAGATCTTATGGTGGCTTTGAGTTGTTATTACTCCCCTTTGGGTCATTGTCTCTTTGACACATTCCCCGTTTCCCTTCTTTTTTTTCTATTTAACACAAAACTTAACCAAAGCCACTGAAGCATGAAATGTAGACCAAATGTAAAAAAATTGATAACAGGAAACACCTACAATGGTTAAAATTATAATTACATGCCACAATCTGCTATGGAACTACACATGAAGAACATGAACAAGACAAAAGACAAATGACAACGACAGGACAACAACAGGAAGATTATTCAGTTAGTTTACTGTATTATTTACAATTTTATAAGTAGACTTTTTGGCCTGTTTAAAAGTTTCCCGCCCTGCAACATCTATTTTTATACAATCATCCAATTCAAGCTGCACCGATAGTTAAGGTGTTCTGGACGAACACCAAAAATTGTGTCTCATGTAATTGCACCTCTTAATGGCTAATGTTACTGTACGATACCACAGGGGCTTGTCTACAGGTCAGAAATAATACTTGGTATGGCCGGTAAGGCTTTCAAGCATTTCTAAAAAAAGGTAATGCCATAACCAATTAATATGAATGTGTTTGACCAATGAAATTTCTTTATTATTATTATTATTACCTCTAAAAAAAGTACCGTGTGGGTGTTCTTCTGCTTCTGCCTCTGCCTCTTAATGACCACCATCAACAATTTGATTGTACTGTCATGTCTCAGTGCGAGCGCAAAATTTTAAAATACTGTCATAAAACAGCAGTATATACAATTAAAACTATGTACACTTGTTTGCATCTTATACAGTTGCCTCCAGCGTAGCTACTCTGGACTTGAAAGTGGTTATCGATGGCGCTGATGCTACGTCTGGAGGTAATGCATTCCAATCCCCAATGGTTCTGGGAAAGAAGGAAAATTTCCGGTAGTTACAGTTGGTATTTGGTATTTGGAATGATAGTTGGTGCATGTTCCTTGTTAGACGGGCTGGTGGTATTAGTCTGTTTTCTGCTGATATAACTACCTCATTGTTATTGATTTTGTACAGCATGACTAATCTAGATTCTTTTCTACGTTGTTCTAGGCTCTTCCATTTTAGATGTTCTAGCATATCATTTATGCTTGATATATTGCCATTCTTGTTACAGACGTATCTGGCTCCTCTCCGTTGGACCATCCCTATGGTGTTAATATCCTTTTGGGTATATGGATCCCATACTGTTGATGCATACTCAACTATAGGTCTAACTAGTGAGTTGTATGCATTTTGTTTAGTGGTAGTTGATCCAATGTTTAGGTTTCTTCGTAGGAAACCAAGAGTCTTGTTGGCTTTCCCACAGATGTTGTTGATGTGGTTCGTCCAGCGAAGGTCAGATGTTATGAGACAGCCAAGATATTAAGCATTATCCACTTATTTAAGAGTATGCCCATGTAGTTCATAGTCATAAACTTGATAGGGTTTGGTTTTTGCTGATTGTTAGGACATTACATTTATCTGGATGAAACTCCATTTTCCATTTTCTTTCCAATATACCTAACTTGTTGAGGTCTGATTGAAGATCTAAGGCATCAGCTGTTGATGTTATTGTCATGTACGTAGGCTATGGTATCGTCGGCAAATAGTCTGACTGTTGATTTGAGGCTAGCCGGCATGTCATTTATGTAAAACAGGAACAGTGATGGTCGATTAGTACTGAGCCCTGGGGCACGCCGGAGTCTACGTTGATGTAGGTGGATTTTTCTCCGTCGACGACAACTGCTTGTGTTCTGTCAGTTAAGAAGCTCTGTATCCATCTGTTTGTTTTTCCACGGATGCCTATATTGATCTAATTTATGGGAGAGGAGGCTGTGACTGACCTTATCGAAAGCTTTGGAGAAGTCCATAATTAGGACGTCGGTCTGTTTCCCAGTAGACATTGTAGTGGTTACTTCATCAATGAATTCGATAAGCTGTGTTTCACATGATCTCTTACTCCTGAAGCCGTGTTGTAAGGGATACAGGATATTGTTATTATCTGCATGCTTCATGATGTGACTTGTTATCATGGTTATTGTGTGTTCCCTCCGTTTACAGCATATACATGTAAGCGAGATGGGTCGATAGTTCTCTGCTTTGTGACGGTCTCCATTTTTATATACTGGGCTGACATTCGCTGATCTCCAGTCTGATGGTACTTCTCTTGTTTCTAGTGATTTTCTAAATATGATGGTCAAGATAGGTGCTATTTCAGTGGCTAGTTCCTTCACGATTTTTGGTCTGATATTATCTGGACCAGCTGCTTTGTTAGGATCAAGTTTCTGGAGCAGTTTGAAGACTCCATTTATACAAGTGATGTTGATTTCTGGAGCTGTTGGGAACTGTCCATCCATGTTACATTTTTCTTGGAATTCTTGTCTTGAAATATTGGTTTTTTTCTGAAAAGGCTGATTGAAACTGGTTGTTTAGTATGGTTGCTTGCTCTGTTTGATAGAAGAGACACAGAATTTTTTTAACATGTTTAAGAAATATTTTAAAACGTAAGGGGTGTTTGATACTAGACACATGGTACTTTTTTTAGAAATGCTTTAAAATGTTAGTAGGCATTATTTCTGTTAGTAAAGTAAGTAAATTTTATTTAGAGTCGGAACCTGACCTGTAGACAAGCCCTTGTGTACAGAACTAGAGACAAGAGTCCAACCAAATTGATTTTCAATTTGGAAGACAAATCCTGAAAACAATATGGTCACTGCCTAAAAAATATTTATGAAAGTAACTGAAAGGAGAGCACACATTTTTGTGGTGGAAAAGTGGGCGTGTCAATGTCATTCACTCGTCCCTCCGTCATTACAATGGATTGAATCTTTTAACTCCAACAAAATAACAGAATGAAACAAAAGACTAATTCGAAAACATTACTGGTGTAATGTCATGTCATCGTTTACCTGTAATAAGTGCAACTTTGCCAGCAAGATTTCCAATGGAGGCTGCCATTTTTGTTGCATATAAAATTAAACACTACCGGAAGGCATCTGATTTTTTTACGGAATTGTGCTAAGTTTTCAAGATATCTAAAATCGCAAGAAAGTGTGTTTTGAAGTTTTCCTTAATCTTTTGAACGGATTCTTTTATGCATACTGCAACATTCTTTAAACTTAAGAAATACATTATAAAGAAATGTCTGAAAGAATAATTTTACACATTTTTAATATACTATTTTCAGAAGTCCAGCTATTTTTCATACAATTTGCTAGCAATTTCAACATAAGACCTTCACCCGCAATTACCATTAAATAAAATGAATTCATGTGGCATCAAGAAGCAAAAACTTATCAATATTTCGTCCTATCTTCCTGCTGTGAAACCGTAGCTCTTATGGTCCTTGGGCTGATTTTTTTTTTTATTGTTGCGGACATGGTCAACCAAATCAGAAGAAAGATCAAAGGACCTTTAAAGCTATGACTTTGACAGACTGTGTACCACAAGGGTTTGTGTTAGGCCTCGGTCATACTAAAAAGCGCCCGAGAGCACCCGAAAAGGTAAAAAAGTGCTCTTGAGAAGTAGGCCTAAAAAGCGCCCGGGTCTAATCCGTTAATAATGGTGGTGTTTGATTATACGAACTGGCTAAGATTACCTGGATTTACCTGGAAAAGTAATCCTAATAAAAATAATTATTGTTACCTGAGACCGGAACCGAGACTAATTATGGAACCTTCACCGGATGCGGACCCGTTTTAATGAAGTAACAATAATTTCTATCCTTATTGTTACCTGACAAAAGAAAAATTCTACGAATTATGTAATAATACTGAGGAATTGTAGATACGGAAAATTGGGGTTTTTCCTTGATGAATACAATAACATTTATGGTTTTCAGTGATATTACATTTACGTATATTAAATTTACAAAATATTAAGCAAGAAATGAAAAAAAAAAAATAAATAAAGGGGGAGGGGAAGGTTCCAATCACGGCTCCAGGATTCTTCTTTGCTAACTGAGGTCATTTTTTACACATGTAAAAAGCAAAAATCGAAAACTGCATAAAAATAAGACCTCTAAAAGACCTACCTCTGGTTTGGACGAGATCCCTCAGATTTAGAAGTAATGTTTCTCCCTCCGAAATCAGGGCTGGTGGCGATTTATATACTAGTATAAAGACAAAACTCAGATAGTATTTAACATTTATTTACTTATTTTTATTTCAATCAATTTTCATTGCATTATACATTTCTTAAGTGAAAGTCTGCAAATTTTTACCTTTTATCTAATTCGATTCAGTTTATATCGAATATGCTCCATGCAAAATTACAGTGGTGTACCTTTTTTATTAAGGGAGATATTGGTAGTTAAAAGTTTAACGTAGTACAGTTATGGGTATCGCCATTTTGGATCGGAAGTGACGAAATATTGATACAGATTATTATAATTTGTATCACTAACAATTACGGATAAGACACGATTCAGAGAGAGGGTGCTGGGTAATCATGGGTTTGACCAAGAACCGGATAAATTTTCAAATTGAATTTACCAATAGATATTCAAGTCAGTGATATGATTGTGAGCATGGCATACAAGTTAAAAATCGTGAAAAAAATTCTACATTATTTTTCATTTTTTGTCGAAAATCAAGTTGAACAGGTTTTGCCTCTCGTTATCAAAATTATAAAAAATACTAGCCTCATGTTCAAAGCTAACTAAACGGATACATATTCTCTTTTTAGCTAGGATATATATCACGTTATTCGACGATTTAGGCGATTTTTTTGAAAATGCAATAATGAACTTTTGTCATATCATTAGTGATCGTTGTTGACATACGCCTTATAGCTGTACTCGTTGGTTATAACTTGATGTCAGTACACATAGTGCCCTCTGCACAATGTCACATGCCCCTCCATGACTAGACATTTTGTGAATAAAATACGATTTTTTGCAACAATGTATTAAAAATACAAAAAAAAACAAAATATGTCATGTGTGTCAGAACTATATAAGGAATTAATATTCACTTTTCTATAATTTTGCGGACTTTCACTTTAATTTTAAACAAAATTTCTTTTCTTTCATTACAATAAAAAATAAAAAGCGACATTACTTAAGGTGTCTGCAGGGTATTAATTTCTTATTATAGAATTTTATGAAATTTTCTGTGTAGAAACATAATTGTATTATTTTTCAAATGTAAAATAAAATTTGGGGGTCACCGTGCATTTAAGCGCAAAATCTGAAATTCAACATTTCAGGATTTTACATAGAAATGATAGGGGAAATGATTATATGAGACGATAGTTTGAAAAATCTATTATAGAATTTTTTCATACTTTGCGTGTGTTTAATTATTATTATGTAGTTTACATATAAAAAATAAAAATTAGGGGTCACCGTTGAAATAAAAGAGAAAAATTGCAAAATGATAATTTCTCTAGTAATATCTTTGTTAAATTATTTTATCAAATTATCTCTCTTGAATAATTTCTGTGTTCTGTAAATCCAGCTACAAATTTAGAGTTCATGTATTTTAGCTCATGTTTTTGTAACGAAAATGTTATATAAATGATTAGGAATATAAATTTTAAATACATTTGAACTTTCTTTTCATTTTAAATAACTATTTTGTTAAATTTCTTAATGAATGAAACCTAAATGAATAATTATTAGATAAAAATGGCGGAATAATACCACTGAGACACCTTAATACGAGTAATATCAGGTAACAATAAGGATATAAATTGTAGTTACTTTATTTAAAACAGGTCCACATCCGGTGAAGGCTCCATTATTAGTCTCTGTTCCGGTCTCAAGTAATAATAATTCTTTTTATTAGGATTACTTTTCCAGGTAATTGTAGCCAGTGCCTTGATTATAGCTTTCTTTCACTTTATAGAAGTATCCCGTGATTCTTTCGTTTAAATGATTTGTTTTCATTTACAAGTTTCTTACAAAATATTGAGTTCAATTTTTTGACAGTCATGCGAGTGCAGCCTCTCAAAGTGCGGACATGCAAAATTGGTGGATGTCAACTGCGTGGACAATCTGGCGTAGCACAATTAAATTCACGGTTTACACGTATAATTTCTTGATTAGGGAATAAAAAAATATTATACCATCACTTTGAGCATATCACAAATGGTATTTTTCAATGAGGGTATTTTGTTATTTAGTTTCATTTTCCGCGGATGTCAGGCCGCGTTCTAAATGTTTCATAAAGACGTTAAGAATAGTATAAAAGAGTACTGACGCATTATTTATTAAATCGGATCTATTAACCAGTCTTTTATATTTTTATGATTGTTAGTTCAAGTGCAAAATGAAATATGAATAATGGGTTCGACAGGATTTTGAGCGTTCAATATGGTTGAACCACTGAGACGGTAAAATTGAGTGAATAAAATATGGAATCTTTTTCATCTTGCCTATGTAGTGCTTTTAAAATATTAAATGGAAAGTACTGCAATATTGTAAATACATGAGATAGTTGCAAGATTGTTTTGTAGTTATTTTAATTTTAACTTTAATTATTCTAACTATCCCTCATAGTTGAACTTGTCTTCAGTTGTAACCGTTCAGCTAGCAAAAATTAAGAGAAAATGGCCCACGAATTCTCAGGAATGTAGCAAAGTATACATATATCATGTTTCCCAATATATTTACATCATATATTTTGCCATTTCATTTTGTTTATCCTGTAAATAAATGTGAAAAATTCTTCCGGGCGCTATTTACTTCCCCCTTTGTCTTGTTATTGGATGTGGTTTGTTTCCGTGTGCATTAATTTATTCACCTACTTTTTGGGGCAATTTAGAGCTTGCTATTCTGTATGGTGTGAGGTTCCTCACTGTGTTGAAGACCGTACGAGGTGCCCCCCCCCCCCCCCATGCTTTGTTTTGTTTCCCTTTAACTTGGAAATGGGATGATGTCTCTTTGACATTTACCCCGCTTTCTTGTTATCAATCACGACTTGGTCGGACTAAATGTTTGGTCCTCGTAGTTGGCTGATATCTTTTAATCCTGATAAAACTTTTCAAATACTTTCATGGAAAATAACTTAAAATTCTTCTTCAACTAAAATATAAAAGATATTAGTTGCCACTACTCATAAACATTTTGAATTACATTTTTAAGTAATGCTAAATAGAATGACCACATCAAAATTACCGAACAGAGCTGTCCGAACATATCTAAACATCCTTGCATGTTGAGAAAGTTGAATCTTAAGAAGAATGGAGAATATTGTAGAAAAGTTGTACTTTGTTTTTATCCGGCTTCTATTCGAATATGCTTGTGAAGTATGGGATAATTGTGCGACTTTGCATTCTCTGAATGAACTTAGAACGTCAATAAATAGACTACAGCTCGTATTATAACAGGTGTTTTTTATTTACAAAAACAGATTACATGTATCTTTACCAGGAATTGGGTTGGGAAACACAAGAAAGTAGAGGATGTAAACAAAAACTTCAATTATTCTATAATTCCATACCTAAACATTTTAGCAGTAGAAAACTTAGAAAACCTCAACAGTATTTTAACCCAAATCACTTGAGCGGCCTCATTTTTGGTAACCTGTTCCAACTTTCAAGTTAACAATTGAATCAAAACATTCTATCATACTTCACCTGCCATTTACTTAAATATTGTATCATTAGGCCATAGACTGAAATTAACCCCCGTGCAACCCCACCCCACCCCAACACACTTACGAACCCCATCAACATATTTAAGCTTTTAGACCACCACAGTTTTACTTTCAATTGCTTCAAATTGTTAATTGGTACCTCTCATTTATGAAAAAGTGGTATAAAATGATAGCATATGGTATAAACTTTACAAATCTCCCATATAAGTACCATTTCTATAATCATAAAAAATGAAAAACCTTACCCCTTTGTCTATGTTCGCATTAAAATAACCACAAAATGTGTGTTGTATATGACAATGTTGAATGAATTATATCATGGCTTGATATCTAAACAGCAATTTGTCGACTTAAACCCAATATTTTGCCCGAAATTCATGAAAAATGGAAATTTTCAACATTTAAGATTTGTCAAAAAATTCATTGTTAAATCGTTATACTAGTATATGTCAAGTCTAGAGAATATGTCTGCCGATATGTCAATTAGATATTCTAAACGATACAGTTGTCTTACAGTAGACGCTTCTAGTTTTTCTTGTAAGAAAAACTAGGAGTGTCTACTGTGACACTAAATACCGAAAATCTTATCCCTACTCCAATAGATTTTCCCTTAATTTGTAACTTACTTGCTGGCTTAAGCTCAATATTTTGCACGAAATTAATGTAAAATGGGACTTTTCGGCATTCCAAATTTGTCCAAAATTCACTTTTAAATCGTTATATATGGCAAATCTGGAGAATATATCTGCAGATATGCCAATTAATTGTACTTATCGGTACAGGGGTTTTCTTAAAATACTGTTTAAAAAAACAAGGAAAGATTAATGTGACTCTAATTACCGAAAATCTTACCCCTACCCAAACAAAATGATCCTTAAAAAGTTTGCCTGTCTTTACATACATAATTTCTGTACAAAACATACTGATGTTTTTGGTTTTCCAGGAGATGCATTCAATATGTGTATTAGAATAAATTATGCAGTTTCAATGCCTAGATGAGTGAAATTAGATATTTGGTCCGATATTGGTGAATAATAAGATTTTTCAGCTTTTAGAATTCTACAAAATTCCCAATTGAATTGTTGAATTTGTTAACTGTAAATTGTGTATCTGCTAGATTGCGATTAAGTTGGTCTCAGCTAGACTTTACCATCTGTATACTCTATATAAATGAACAAGCAGTGTCAGGGCAATAAACGAACATTTTCTCCCCTACACCCACCCACCCCAAAAGCAAAATTGAGTATCGTTATAATTTTTAATTCAAATCATAACATCACAGTATATAGTAACCTTGACATACATTTATTGCATCTGGCTTTGTTTTTCACATGCCAAGATTATTTACCTGAAATTAGATTTGTATCAATCAAAATAGAAATACAAAATGGTTATTTTCGTAATTTAAAATTTATCATAATTTATACGTCAATTTTCCCCAAGTTTATATAAATCATAATAAATTCCACATCTTAATCTCAAATTGACTACCCTGGTGTCATTCATTAGTAAATTATTTGACAGTGAATTTCATCTAAAGCATCATTAAGGTAGAAATCTCCCCTACCTGTAGTATTACATATCTATTTTTGTTTTTTTTATTTATTTGTCTTTGCCATGTAGCATGTATATATATGGATAAAATTGTCATCAATGGCCTGCTGCTGAGACATATTGACTGAAGAATATCAAAAACTCCCCTTTTTCATGTTCACTTTGAACTGGAAATTGCTTTTTTGCAAACTCACCTTTCACATTAAAAAGTCTTTTTTTTTTCTTTTTTTTTCTTCTTCTTTTTTTTGTAACAATTAAATATCACAATACAGCTGAAAATATCTTCGCTAAAAAGTATGTAATAATCATAATTTTTTATTTTATCTGAGAAATTTCAAGTTTGCGTTTTGAAAAACGGTGAAATTTGAAAAAAAATAAGAAAATTTCTATTTTGCATCCATATTTAGAAAAATAATCGCCGACACGTTCCAATGTTTGGTTTTATTTATACTTATGTAGGCATATGTGTGTATTTAATGGACTTTATACTTATGACAAATCTGTAACCTTTGAACAGAAATAAGATTTAATAAGTAGCGTTTTTATTTACAAAAAAGTTTGAAATTTATCATTTTTTAAACTGCAATTTGTCTGAAACATTTAAAAACGTTTTCTACGTATAGCTCAGGCATAATATAACGATACAAAATCCATACTTTAAAGTTTTATATAAATCTATAAGAAATTTCATATATTAAGTGGAAATTCTAGAAAATTAAAACTTCCCATTTTGTACACGTTTTCGAGTTACAGGCAAATTCTTTTTTAAAAGATCCTCTGTAAGTCAGATACAGTAAAATATAAACCAAATTGAAATATAAAGTTATTTTATGGCATTTAGAGTTAGCTTATTCAGAAATTTTCCTCAGTTTCTAGGGAGAGGGGTGCTTATTTCGATATTTGTGAACCTAAAAAAAAGATCGAAACAAAATATTTTAGAACAAATTTGTTGCCAAAACGTCATAAAACATTATTACATGGGCCATTATTAGATATATATTCAGATTTTCACAATCCCAACATTTTAAAATGTCGAAAATCCCTAAAATTTCCATTTTTCCAAAAAAAATGACCTAAAATGTAATATAAATCTGTAAACTTTAATGGTATTTTTTCCAACATTGTATCGCGAATGGTAAGTTATTACAAAAAACACAATAAATTACTAGAGCTGTTTATCAAAAAGAAATTCAAAGCCCAAAAATCGTCATATTCAACAATTATGCAGGGGGTACCTTTTTTTGTTTCCCCAAACAGTAAAAAGAACGATATTGGCCAAACTTATTTTCATTTGAAAAATTATACATAATGCTTCCATTTGATACCAAAGTTTTGTATATTTCATCCATCTACAGAAAAATGGGGCACTAAAAAGTTAAAACTAGTGCGAAATTATAAAAACTTTGAGTAGTGTACTCTGAAAGTGACCCTTTCCTTCAGGTTATATTCATGTTAACATGTTTTATTTTGAAAAGGGGATGTAGAAAGACTGGAAAATGGATCATAAGTGGGTGCACACAAAGTGATTTCAGCCCATGGACTACATACTTTACCTGTGCATGGTTGGTTCTACAAACTCTTCACGAGACAAATAGTTTGAAGAAACAATAACGAGTCGACAATATTAAATTGTTTGATATGATAAGTACAATTTATCTGTCATGTTCAAAAATAAAAACAAAATCGGAATCGATTGCATTTTAGATGTGTAACTACTTTCTGCGATATAGAATATGATAGGAGAATAGGAAAAGCCCATTTAGTACATGAAATAGTTTCATATGTCAAACAGGTTTTGGCAGATATCACCATTAAATACAATCACAGCATACCATGTTTTAAAGTAAATCTGTAAACTAAATAGCGAGATAGAGTAAGTATTGAAAAATGTCCATGTTGTTCATCTTTATATAGTCGTTTTTCTTTTCTGTGACGTACTCTTGTTATGTATTTACTTCTTTGTTTTCCTGATCTTGCTATCGCCTGTCGATTATTCGTTTTAGACTGATAGTTCGGTTCTCGCTTTACTTAGTACTTTACTTTGCAAAAATTCAGTTCAGTTTTAAGAAAAATGTGAGCGAGACATTTTCAAAATGCATTAAATCATTTCTCATTTTAAAAGTTCAAAAGTCCACAACAAAAAAACACTATAAGTTAAATGCTTATTTCGGAAAGCGATATTTCTCCTCTAATTCCATTTTTCGTCATTACGTTTGAATATATTGAAGTTCAACTAAACTAGGACAAAAATTGTCCATTTGCTAAGGCATTGATATTACCTATAATGTATGTGTCCTTATCTGTATTTGGGTTCATTCCACGTCCGAGACACGAGATAAGCTAATTAGTAATACAAAATGATTTTTACCCTTTGGGTAACTGTGCTCTGTATTTCTGTTGTACCGTTTGTAGTCTCCAATGAAGATGGCGAAGAATTAGCAATTGATCCAGTCGAAAATTTGAAGTTTTTAGAAATGGAAATGGTCCTTTTTACTGAAGAATCTATTGTTAAAGAAGAATTGATTGTACGGGAGATATTGGAGTTAAAACGATCTGTGTTTCTCCTGAAAGCTTTACTAAACAGAACTGAGAGTAAAAATACAGGTAATCATTTAGCATATTCATAGTTGCAAACCTCAAATTCTGCTGTGTTGGGTTATAACCCAGTATTCAGGTATGTGGTGGTGGGTCATATGGCGTAAAACTATTCAGCACCTTTTCAAGAATTCTTTGCATAAGTTCTGTACCATTTATAACCATATATAAGGGGGCCAAGACCTTTTCTCTTAAGGTGGTTTGGACATTTCAAGCTTGTTGTTATATTGTGTTTTTTTTTCGTGAAATAAATTAGTTGTCAAGGTTAGTGAGGACAGCTGTCACGTGATTAAACCATAAAAATGGCGGGAAAAAATTTAAAATGTTCAGAATGGAATGAAATTTGACAGGAATGTTACTGAGCATGTGTAAAAAAAAAACTTAGGTTTTAAAAACATCAAGATGCCGACCGTTGCTATGGGAACAGAAAATGGCGGGAAATTTTCAAATTGCTCTAAAATGACTGAAATTTGACAGAATTGCTACATAGTATGTGTAGATACAAGTTTTGGTCTTTAAAATATCAAAATGGCAACCGTTGCTATGGAAACCGCAAAATGGCGGGAAAAATTAAAATTCCTTCGTTTATGCCGAAAAATGGAAATAAACTTGAAATAAGGTGAGAAAAAGGAAAATAATAATAAATTAACACAGTAAAAGTGCTCAAAAGGGGAAAATAACTTTGATAAAAATTAAATAAGATAGAAATATAGCAGTGAAAAAAGTAAATATGTACACAAAGGGATAAGAAAAGTGGAAAAAAATAAAACTTGAAAATTGTGGGAAAAGAGAATTCACCATAGAACAACAACAGACGTGATAGAAATACTGCTGGAACAAGCCACTGCTGATTTCCTTTTTATGAAGATCACTCCCTAGAAGTTTGGAAAAAGAAAATATGAGAAATATCAACTCATTCATTTAGTCAACGCCATCCAAAATATATCTTTATACAGCATAATTGGTCCTTCCGGTTAAAACAGTGGCCAATTGGACATACAAACTATTTCCGGTCACGCATGCGCGCTCTTTTATCTCTCTATAGGACTCCTGCTGGGTCACGTGTCGAACTATCATACAATACATGTATATCACAAAATTTGAATTTGGGGATGAAATTTTTGTATTAATGATTAACAGTAGGTAAGAACATATCCGCTTCCGGTTTGACATGTGTAACCTACAACTTCCTGTTCTAGTCAAGTGAAGACTGTATACAGTCATATGACTATTTTAGTATTTTTGGTATTTGTGCTACAAGGGGGGTCTCGATGACGGGTCTCTTTCCCGAAATCCCGGCAATTTTTCTGCACATTCCCGTTTCCTGAGCGGGAAAATATTTTACAAAGACTCTTAAAGAGGCCATCTTTTCCCGTTTCACGGGCTCAATTTTCAGCAATTCCCGCTCCACGCTGGACATCCTTTCCCGTTTTCACGTGCACTTTTTTGCCACGATCCCGTTTCCCGCTTGCTTAAAAAGGCCAATCCCGCTTCCCGCTTATACCCTATCGAGACCCACTACAAGCACAGCCAATGACATCACTTCCGATTTTTTTTAGTGACGGCAAAATATTTTTAGGGGAGGAGGGCAATGTTGTCAACTTTGAATGCGTGTAGTTCTCTTTAAAGCCTGGTTTGCTATACTTATTATTTCTTTGAAGATATCGTATAAAGGTATATATTTAAGTAAAAAAATGAAATTTTGAAGTTTTTCTGAATTTCACTTTTTATGTCCCCCCAGGGGGCAAAAAGTGATAAAAAATCAAACCTCAATGTGCACATATTTGGGAATATTAGCAAAAATAATTGACAGAAGTGGATGTATTTTTTTGAAACACCTTTAAAACAACAAAGACTTATAATCCAAACACCATTTTTTTACAAAAACAATGTACAATTGTTTTTTTATATGGTCAAAAAAAGGGGGGGTAAATGGGAATTCGTACCATTATTCAGGGGAGGTAACTTTGACCCCATGTATCTCAGAAAAACACCTGGAAAGGTGGTCCAATATTTATACCAAAGAAAGGGTATAAGTTCAACAGTAATATGTTTAAAAAATAGCCATTTTGAATTCAGAATTATTTTTGTGGTCAGGTTTCCTCACTAACCTTAACTGTTTTGGACCATTTAGGATTTTCTTTTCTGTATTTTTTTTTTTTTTTTACTTTGTCTTAACTATCAAAGGAAAATTAAAAGCGCTGTTTGCTGCTTATCTTAAAAATTGTTTTACTTGTTAAGTGACTGGTGGAAATGACGACCAACCTCTGGAGATTATCAGTAGTTTGTATATATATATATTTAAATCTTAGTTCGTATTGGGTTTCATTTTCAATGATGCTGAAAATTGGTCAATGTCCAATCATAAGCAGCTTCATTTTGACATTTACAACGCCCCTGGCATTTCATTTTACAGTGAAAATATGTGAGTGTTATGTTACTGGTTAATAAATACCAAGAAATATTTGATGGAAGAAACAAATGCAACTTGATGAATTTTTATTCTTAAGATGACAATTAGTTTCTTTTTGCTTCGTTCTTCAAGTTTCATAAACTTAGATGGAACACTCGTGCGATGGATTTTAATTTGTTTTGTCCCAGGGTTAGAAAATGACATAAACCAATCAGCCACCTTGCAGTTTTTAAAAAACATATATGCCTCACTGACAGTGTGACGGGTGCTGTTAATAGAGCAGGACATGCTTACCCTTCTGAACAACCTGATGTAATTTCAGTTTCACTGAAGTTCACACTCTGAGTGCCTTTTGTTTTGAATGTTTTGATTTCCATTTCTGTGCTTTGTATTTGTCTAACGTCATTCTTTTCTGTGTCCTCGTTTTGGCCATGACTTTGGACTTTGATTTTTGTAAATTCAACCCTATTGTTCCTTCGGTATTCCATTGCCGTTGTTGCAAACTTGCAATATCTAAATCTAAGAAAATTTTGTTTAAAACAAAGGAATATCTTCGCAGTGCTCTGTCCTTAGCTGATTTTGGCTTTTCTTTTAAGAACATATTGGTAATTTGTTTCTATCAACTTTTATACATATTTTGGCCTGTGCATTTTAAAATCTTTCGATTCGATCTGCACTTAACAGACATAAGTTGACGAAAAAAACCATATGCAGAAAGTAAATGCAAAGAAACTTCGGTTTTTTGTTATTTGCAATATCTTGCTCAATTTATTAAAAAGTCAATTATACTGAGAAAAGTGGAACAATAATTTTACAGTTCACCACCGACCAATCTTATTTTAATGAGCTCTACCAATTGTTCCTTTCAGTCACTGCATGGAAAATCTAAAAACACCCCATTTTACTTTCAGTTCTATGACCGTTGACACCATTCAATCAGAATCCAGTCTTCATGATTTTGAAGACATTAAGTTTTTTCTAGACAATAATTTTGTTCGTTTTAGACCCTATTTTATCAACAGGTCATAGGTATTCCCACGATTTCACTATTAATAATTTCCCTTTTCTTGATGGCGACATTCCTCTAGCTCCATCCTATGGGTGTATATTTTTCAACTTGTACGACTCGCACGAGTTTATTTTACTCTTGACGATTTTAATGAACGTAACCTTTAATACTATCACAGCCAAACTTTTACAACAGGGTTAATGGTTTCATAAGATATGGTGGCATAGTTCTGCCCCTACTTGTCAGATAATTAAGTAGACTTGTCAGATATTTATGTCAACATGTCAGATATTTATGTTGACTTGTCAGATAATTATGTTCACTTGTCAGATAAAAAATTATTTTATTATGTGGTCTGTTGACCAGCTAATGCCAATGTCTGCCATCCAAAAGTCAACATAAATATCTAAAAAGACTACATAATTATCTGACAAGTTGATATAATTATCTGACAAGTCGATATGATTATCTAGCAAGTCGACATAATTATGTTACAAGTCGACTTAATTACTTGCTAGATAATTATGTCAACATTCTCAGGTTATTATGTGGACTTGTCAGATATTTGTGTCGACTTGTCAGATATTTATGTCGACTTGTCAGATATTTATGTTGACTTTTGGATGGCAGACATTGGCGTTAAATGGTCAATAGACCACATAATATGAACATTTATTTATCTGACAAGTGTACATAATTATCTGACAAGTCAACATAAATATCTGACTTGATGACATAAATATCTGACAAGTCTACTTAATTATCTGACAAGTATGGGGCAGAACTACGCCACCATATACATACAAGAAGTTTTATAATAGATGTGAAAATTTGATATCTCAATATGGCGTTTACTATTAGTAATTTGTTTTGCGAGTATGGAATTCTCAGCTGTTATTGCATCGAGTGCGAAGCACGAGATGCAATACGAGCTGAGAAATCTATCCGAGCAAAACATATTACTGATAGTGTTTTTATCGCTAATTTTGTTGAAATATTTTTTAGGTTAAAAATCAAGGTTGAAAATCAAGCAATTAGCGATAAGCATGACCTTTGTATATATATATGCTTCAATTATTACGGGCCGCCACGAGGCGGTCCGTTATTTGATATAGGATTTGTACGAATGACATGATTTACCGCGGAATGAATATAGTTGATGGTACATGTAAAAAAAATTACAAGTCTAAAAAAAATATGATTTTGATGTTTCAAACGTTCAAAAAATTTTTAAAATCAATTTTAATGTCTTTCATCATCATATACCTGAAGTTTTCAGTTAAAAAATGGCTGTCATAGATACATGAATGTTTTGGAGCAAATTTAGGGTCGATTTTTAATTGGATGCCTTGAAGGAGTTGAAAAGGCATGCTTGAAATAATGAACTCCTTTTATGTAATCACCATGTTGCAATTTATAATTAAGTTTAATTCAATCTTTATTATCGATTCAAAATATACATTGTGATAATATATACATAGTGTAAACACATGTACAATAAATACACGTAGATTATCAAAACAAACTGATATTTTTATCGCCTAACGAGTCTTTGATTTATAGCGTGAATTCGTTTCACATGCACATTTCCTGCGGATTTATTCATTTGAGAGCACGAATTTAAGGTACCCTTATATGCAACAAATGTCACAGGCAACAAGACATAGGACTTGCTTTTCAATCATTCACAGGCATTGACACTGTCAGCTTTTATGTTTTGTGATCTGCTCTCACTTAAGAACATACATATCCATTTTGTACACAATTGCTTCACAATCTAATGTAAACTCCCATGAAAATGCAACACTTTTGTAATTCCAATATTAGGCGGCCTATAATTTGACGCTTGCGTCAATAATTTTCTTGTGTATTTCTGTATAAAGTCATTATCATTTTATCTGTTTGGAAGCTTCAATGCGATTCATAACACGATCATAGAAGAACGTTTTGTTAAACATTTGATATCTACTAAAATACAGAAGTATACAGAAGTGTTTTGCAGATTATAGAAATGTGTTACATGTAATTTAGATTTTTTATATTCTCACATAGAAACAATATTTTAAATTCAATTCTTGCAGTTTGAATGATATTGTTTTTTTTTTCAGTTGTTTAAGTAAAATCAAAAGAAAAGACTTTAAGTTTTTCTGAAATTTCCAGTTTTACTTTTCATGAAAAAAAAAGTACTGTAAAGGCAGAAATATTCTTGAGGATTTAAGTTTCTTTTATTTCATGGGTAAGAGTTATCAAGGAAATTAAATCCATTCATTCATTCATTCAAATCTTCATTTCCTCTGAGACAGAGATTTACATGTTATGATATAATTTAACATATATACAAAATTACCTAATCATAATGTAGTAATTGTTAATTAAAGAGGCATATAGATAAAATATTTATATTGAAAAACAAGTATTTACAATGTCATGTATAATAGCTAATTCTGACAATACCGAGTGTACCAGCACGACTCATACAGAACCGGTAGATTTTAACGTACGTGCAGTTTATAATATATAGATGGCACAGTTTTCTAAAGTCTTCAATTGAATTACATTCTGTTTCCGGTTCTCTCCGAAGCAAGATCTGGTAAAGCTGTTCATCATCATACTCTGATGGCCCGATATACGGCTGCAACGGACAGTTATCTATGACAATGTTCCAAAATATGTCGTGTAAATATTGTATTGATGTGCAGTTGCAACATCAGTGCACATAAACGTCATTGAGTCTTGTTACACAATAAACAATGCCCCGCCGTTGTATTCGGAATATCTGTAATAAATTTCAAAATTACAAAGGAATAACGTATTTCTCTTGCACTATTTGACAGTCTCAACAAATTAGCAGCCACAATAGACTTATGAATATTTTTAAACCTTATGAAGTCACAGGCGTTATTCATTCGACCAATCCGTTCCGTTGTATGTACTTCATTAACTGCGTTATACATAGTGCAGCAACCTGTAGTGAATATTTAATCAACCACCCTGACACACGGCTGAATTATACCTAATATTGAAGGAAATGATATAACGCTTTGGTTTTGACTGGTCGTAAACGTGAAATATGGTGCAAATGTTTAAAATCTAAGGTCGAAGGTCAAATTTTCGAAATTTACTTTTTTGTATATTTCAAACGTTTCAAAGCATTGCTTTTATTATCATTGATTTTGTCACTGAGATGTTTAATGATAGAAATAAAAGCAAAAATCAAGAACAATTACCCCTTCGCAATATGAATTACGTCCCTTTTCTCAAATGAAGAAAATTCCCACTTTTAGGGATTTCAAAGCAAAATTCAATGCCAAAAATAAGTAATGTAACTAAAATAAGTAATTTACATTCATTTAATGAGTATTTAAAAAATTTTTGACGACTTGAAATGTGTATACTGACATTTGTGACAAAAATATAGTCTAATGAAAATACCTTGATAAAACATCCAATGAGAGTCATTTAAAAAAAAAAAACAATTTATCAAAAATTTTGCAAACAAATAATATAATACTGACATAGATAACTCAAAACATATACACAGAAGTAATTGTCAGCAATTTGGAAACTTGAAATAATGTGATCATAGCTCACCTCGATGAAGACCCCCGCCCCACATTGGATACTTGAAAAGCAAAGTCAATGTTTTGATATGTTAAACCCCAAAATTGGTTAAGTCAAAATCTATAGCAGGAGGTGCACGAAGGAATCATGTGTAAAAGGTTCTCAAGAAATTTATTAAATCCATCCATTTGTTTAGGAGGGGTTGCGGATAGTATACCATTACCCCCTTCAGATAATGCATGGTAAAGTTTATGTTTGGCAATGGCACACCCCGAAAATTGGTCAATTGAAGTCTAAAATAGAAAGTGCACTATGCCATAATGTGATAAAAATTCTCCGAAAGTTTCATCAAATTCTCTTCATTTGTTTAGGCGGAGTTGCGGAGAGCGTACCGATACCCCTTATGACAAAGAATGGCAAAGTCTATTTATGGCTATGGGAAACCCTCAAAATTGGTCAAATCAAAATCTAAAATAGAAAGTGAACTATGGCATCATCTCTGAGGGCATCATGCAATTAAGGTTCTCTGAAAGGTTCATTAAATTCCATTCATTGGTGTAGGAGTGGGCGCAGAAAGCATACCAGTACCCTCTCAAAAGTGCATGTTTGGCTATGGGAAACCCCAAAAATGGTCAGATATGTTGCAGTGTGACATCCTGTGATAAAGACTCTTTTAAATTACATTTAATTCCAATAACTGGTTTGGGAGGAGTTGCAAACGACACACTAGTATCCCTTGATGACAAATGCATTGCGTAAACCTTGAATTATTGCTCCTATCAAGATCTAAAATAGTAGAGGCAGTAATGTTTTATTGGGCTACAAGTTTCAATAATTTCGAATTTCTTTTTTAATCGATCTCTGCTTTTTAATGTATCATATTTCATCAAAACTAAACGATGCTTTTTGAAAATCGAAATGTTAACATATGTCCAGCATCATTTTGAAAATTATCTTCTTAATTTCTTCATTTTTTTTTCCGAAGATATTGATCATTTATCGAAAAGGGGGAAATTCGGGAATCTGAGAGTTTCTTTTTTTCGTTTACACGAATGAATAAGCAGTATTTTTATTGTTTGCACTTGTATTACACTTTCTATCGTGCTAGTTGTTAATTTTAAAATATTGGGGATTAGTTGTCTCTATCATATCTAGAGGGATAGATTTTATTTTCAACATTTAAAGAGACGAATTCAGATCAGTCATTATTAATTGCTTTGAACACCACTCCAGACAACAAGCTACGAAAAGTATAATGTTTTGACCTGTTCGACAGTCATGTTCCTGCAATGAAAACAACAGAATTTGATGAAACTGTATAGCCATTATTGAGGAAATAAAGCTTAGCTGATTTTGGCTTTACATTTCGATCTTATTGGTTTTTTGTTCGCAATCAGTTCTTAAATATCTTTGAATTCATGGTCTTCCAAACATTTAGATTTTATCTGCACTGAAGAGACATAAGTTGTCAAAATGCGCATATGCAGAATTCAAATTCACAGTAACTTCGTTATTTGGTCATTACGTGTGCATATTGACAGAGTACTCTGAATAATCTCTTTTCTGGAACTTTTCACTTTATCTAAACTTGGAAATTTAATCAAGTAACTATTGAAGCAGTTCCTATCCGTCAATTTTTTCATATAATGTATTTTTTCATTTGCAATGGAAAGGTACATAGAAACCTAGCATACTTATATCCGTTGTTACCTACAATTCATCAATAACCTGGATACGTTCTCATGAAGTCTGTATAACAAGATTTTACAAACATGTATCATCCTGCTGGGGAAAATGATGTCCTAACCAAAAGGTCGTATTCAGAGACAAATCCAATCTGTACAACTTAACACTATTTCTAATTAAAGGTAAATAAGTCAAATACAAGTTGCGAGACTTACATAATATTTGTCAACAATCTATTGCCGGTAACTATACTAATTGTCGATTGCAAGCATTCTTAAAGTCCCTGAACGATTAGTAAATAGTAATAAACATTATTATACCCCCGCTTTTGAAAAAAGGCGGGAATATAGTATTCATTTTGTTGGTCTATCCGTTCGACCTTAATATCTGCAACTCCTTTTAAACTGCAGATAGATCTGATGAAACCTTCAGAGAACCTCTATCACATGATGACACAGTTCACCTCCGATCTTACCAATTTTGGGGGTTTTTCCATAGCCAAGTATGGACATTTACAGTTATTGCTATAAGGGGATAATGGTATATGCCATCTACAACTCCTCCCAAACCAATGAGTAGAGATTATAAAACTCTTGGAGAACCTTTTACACATGATTCCTTCGTGCACCTCCTGCTTTAGATTTTGATTCTACCAGTTTTAGGGATTTAACATATCAAAACATTGACTTTGCTATTCTATTATCGCATGTTAGGCGGGAGTATCATTTAGGTGAGCTATGTTCACATTATTTCAAGTTTCAAATTGCTGACAATTACTTCTGTGTATATGTTTTGGGTTATTTATGTCACTTTTATATTATTTGTTTGCAAAATTTTTGATAAAATGTTTTGTTTTTTTTTTAAATGACTCTCATTGGTTGTTTTAACAAAGTAATTTCATTAGACCATATTTTTGTCACAAATGTAAATATTCATATTTCAAGTCCTCAAAATTTTTATAAATACTCATTAAATGAATGTAAATTACTTATTTTAGTTACATTACTTATTTTTGGCAATAATTTTGCTTTGAAATCCCTAAAAGTGGAAATTTTCTTCATTTGAGAAAAGGGACGTAATTCGTATTGCGAATGGGTTATTGTTCTTGATTTTTGCTTTTATTTCTATCATAAAACACCTGAGAGACAAAATCAATGATAATAAAAGCAATCATTTGAGAAAATTTTGAGATATGCTTCGAAACGTTTGAAATATACAAAAAAGTAAATTTTGAATATTTGACCTTTGACCTTAGATTCTAAACATTTGCACCATATTTCACGTTTACGACCAGTCAAAACCAAAGCGTCATATCATTTTCTTCAATATTTGGTATAAATTAGAGTGTGTCAGGGTGGTTGATTAAATTTGAAATTTTAGACTCTAGGTTGCTGCTCTGACACAATAACTTTCCAACAACTATCCATCAAAAATAAAATCACTTAAATAATATTAAAGCTTATACCTGAACAAAATGTTTAAAATATCTGGAACAAATCCAAAATGACGACGATTAGTATCAATAAAAACAGAGTATAACCTAACGAGGAAAATTTTTTTGATTAACAATGTGACATCAAGAGAACATAGTTTCTACAAGAAATGCAATTTTCTTTTATCAATGTAGAATAATATAGGGTATATACCAACTAGACTTTGACACATATCAGATCTCACGACTGGTAGTTTTTTTCAATTTCAAAATATGTTTAACAACAAAGTGTTGAAAACGATCTAAAATAGCTAATTCACTGTTTTTTAAATTCTACCACATTTCGCATCCATAAAAACACTGGGTAACGCGACGGATTTGTAAAGACGTATCATAACACACGGATTAGTATCACCAGAACTGATTCCATTCAGAGAAAAATAAGCACTTCTGCCTTTTCTACATATATTTTCAAGTCTATCGCTGCATTTAAATCTTGAATTAAGGTCTGTAAGTGTTTTGTATAGGAATTGTGTCATTTCCAATATTCCAGTTATTCTCCAAACGTTTTTCTCTTGGATTAAAAGAAAACTGGAGAATGCACGACTTTTTAGCATTAAACTTAAAACGCCACTTATATGAATATTCATCGCAGAACAACTTTTCACATTTAATATACCAGTATTATTATTACTTTCTTCAATTTTAGACAAAAGATGCTGATGAGGAATAAATTTCCAAAATGGCCATACAGCTCATTCAAATTATTGCAGTTGGAGTTAACATATGTGTTATGGTCTCATGTTCATTTACTCCATATCCTTTCGTAAAATATTAATAAACAATATATAAAGAAGGCCGAATAACACTCCGCTTGACGTACACCTTCAAGAACAGGAAAAAAAGAAGACCGTTTTTGCACTCTTAGTATTAACATGACAATCGTTAATAATTTCCCATATTTTACCATGCACACCTATTTTATGTAATTTATACATAATGCCCACTCTCCACACTGTATCGAACGCCTTTCTACTACCGAGAAAGGCGACGAATACTTTATTAGACATTTCTAGATTATGAAACACCAATTCATGTAAATTAAATGATGGTGTTAAGCATCCTAGTTGTCTTTGAAATCCCTGCTGCTGGGGGTTGGGAGAAATCATCATCTTTAAGTACATAGATTTCTAATCGGTTTCCAATTATATGTTCGAATATTTTCAACCTGCACGGTAATAAACTAACCGGGTGATAGCTGTCGGGTGACGATTTTGCTTTGTTCCCTCCTTTATATATCGGAACGATCAAACCAAGTTTCCAACCGTCTGGTATTTGCCCCTTTTTACAACGAGTTAAACAGAGCGGTTAAACATTTTATAACACTGGCGCCACCAAATGTTGAACTTTGTCATTACCACTAGCCTTACGTTTTTAGCTCGCTTGGCCATGTGAGCTTTTGCCATCCCTTTGCGTCCATCATCTGTCTTCCGTCGTCCGTTGTCCGTCCGTCAACAATTTCAAAGATCTCCTCCTCTGAAACCACTGAGCCAAATGAAACCAAACTTCACCAGAATCATCCCCAGGGTATGGCTTCTCAAACTGATATGGGATTTTTCCGCCGGCCAACCAACATGGCCACTGTTACTAAAAATAGAACATAGGGGTAAATTGCAGTTTTTGGCCAATAACTCGAAAACCGTTACAGATATCAAAAATCTGACAGAATAAAATTGTTGAGAATGACTAGATCTACTCACCCTGCAATTTTGAAGGAAATCCGAAAACCCATGTAGAAGTTATTGCACTTTTTTACCCAATTTTAAAAACTTTCATCTTTTTTAGTCTTTTAATTCGAAATTTAAAGAAGATAGAGGTCAAGTGTAAATTGATAAAATGTTTGCCATGACAAGATCTACCTACCATTCAATTTTGTAAGAAATTCCGAAACTGATGTAAGAGTTTTTGCTCTTTAATCACGAAAACGATACAAATTTTGCGTTTTCAAAAATCTTCTCCTCTGAAACTACTGGGCCAAATGAAACCCAACTTTGCCTGAATCATCCCCAGCGTATGGCTTCTAAAACTGATGTGGGAATTTTCCGCCGGCCAACCAACATGGCCGCTGTTGCTAGAAATAGAACATATGGGTAAATTCCTGTTTTGGCCAATAACTCGAAAACTATTACAGATATTAAATATTTGATAGAAGGTTAAAATGATCAGCATGAGATCTACCTGCCATGCAATTGTGAAGGAAATCCGAAAACCCGTGTAGGAGTTTATGCCCCTTTTTACTGAATTTTCAAAAATTTCATTTTTTTCATTCTTTTAATTCAAAATCTATAGAAGATAGGGGTCCTGCCCTTCAATTTTGAATGAAATTCCGAAACTGATGTAAGAGTTATTGCTCTTTAATCACAAAACGATACAAATTTTACATTTTTTTGTCATTTATTTTCAAAAATCTTCTCCTCTGAAACCACTGGGCCAAATGAAACAAAACTTTGCCTGAATCATTCCCAGGGTATGGTTTCTCAAACTGATGTGGGATTTTTCCACCGGCCAACCATCATGGCGGTTGTTGCTAAAAATAGAACATAGGGGTAAATTGCCATAGATATCAAAAATCTGATGGAGGGTAAGAATGATCAGCATGATGAGATCTACCTACCGTGCAATTTTGAAGAAAATCTGAAAACCCCATCTCGGAGTTATAGCCCTTTTTCCGTAAAATTTTCAAAATTTGTGCATTTTTTATTTTTTATTTCAAAAATAGTAACAGATAGAGGTCAAGTGTAAATCGCAAAAATGTTCAGCATATTAGGACCTACCCAACCTGAAATTTTGAAGAAAATCCAAAAACCTTCGTAGCAGTTATTGCCCTTTTTGCACAGAATTTTCAAAATTTTTCATATTTTTCGTCTTTTATTCTACTGTCGTTGTTTTATTTCCAAAACTATAAAAAAATGAAGGTTAAGTATATATTGATAAAATGTTTGCCATGCTGTGGCGTCTTCAAATCTTGTGTTGAAAATTGTTCGTTGACCACCATATTCAAAATGGCGGGAAAATTCCGATTGTTCGATTTCTATGAAATTTAGTTTCCAAATAGATATTGATGTTGCTACTTCAAAAGGAGTGTTGAAAATTATTCTTTGACTGCCATTTTCAAAATGGCTGCCAAAAAGGCAGGAAAATTCAACATTGTCCGATTTCAATGGAATTTAGTTTCCAAATAGATATTGATGTTGCTACTTCAAAAGGAGTATTGAAAATTATTCTTTGACTGCCATTTTCAAAATGGCTGCCAAAAAAGGCGGGAAAATTCAACATTGTCCAATTTCAATGAAATTTGGTTTCCAAATAGATATTGATGTTGCAACTTAAAAACCGATGTTGAAAATTGTCCGTTGACCGCCATTTACAAAATGATGTCTTGACTTCAAAACTGGTGTCGAAAGTGGTCTTTAGCAAGAACTTTTTTGTCAAAAAAGCCCAACAAAGAAATATAGTAAAACATGATCAGACTTTATATACAGTTCGAGATATTGGTGTTTTTCTAGCTACCAAAGTTTGAGAGACTGAAGATCAACTGTATAAAAAGCCAGGTGAGCGATACAGGTTCCTGGGAGCCTCTGGTTTTACAATACTCAAAACTTCGTGATCCTGGATTTCACCCCCAGGGAGAGTATCGTTATCTTTTAATCTAGTTAAAGATTTGCATATTTGTTCATATTCGGATTCGATAACAGTTTTAGTTTCAGAGTCATATTCGCTTTCACAACCAGTTCTGTATAGATCAGAAAAATATTTTGCAAACGCGTTAGCAACAGTCTCAGGTTTATCATATACTGTTCCATGTAATATTCACTCGCGGCTTGTTGAACACGTAAGTAAGTAAGTAAGTAAGTAAGTAAGTAAGTAAACACTATTTGTAGTCGTCATACAATATATACATAGATAACAGTAACATGAGCTCTGTAGAGCTCTTTAATATCCATAATATTATAAAAACAACAAAAGCACATGGAAGAACAACACAACACAATATGATAAATACACATAAAATACACAAAGAAAGACATCAGCAGCACATATATATATGTAAAGTAAGTACATAGAGAGCACAAAAGCAGGTTAAAAAGCACAAAGCATACAGCAAAGCACCAAAAGCTATGGCTTGAAATTTTTCTGGGTTAGCCTGCATTTGATTAAAAGAGAACCAGTGTATAAGTGATTTACTATCTTCTTCTAATGATGATTTAACATGTTCCAAAGATTCGACAGATTTTTATAAGGTGTTGTCATCGGCACAGTTATAAAGATCACAATTTTTAACATAGAGGAAAATATCGTTGATGAAGATATTAAAAAGCACAGGTCCAAGAATGGAGCTCTGCGGTACGCCTTTATATAAATCAAGCATATTACTAAGACTTTGACCAATCTTTACACATTGTTTTCTTTTGGATAAATAACTATCAAGGAGATTTATAGCAGATTCAGATAATCTATAATTTTTTAACTTTAAAAGAAGTAAGTCATGTGGTAAGCAATTAAATGCATTGCTTAAATCCATGAGTATGGCTGCTAGATATCTGTCCTTATCTAGTGCCCATTTCCCTTTCCAGAGTTGACTGACAACAATACCCTGATCTAAAAGCTGCGTCTGAACAATGTCGTTCTGCATGAAATTTACATGGCAAAAAAGATTCATCTTAATTTACAGTTATGCAAACTTTCTTTTCTGAGAGCCTTTTAATCCTAAGTTAAATTCATTTCAATCAAGAGATATTCCATTACATTGTTCGTATTTTATAATGACATTTTTACGTGTTGTCATTGAAAAAAAGACATTTATCATGAATGACATTTATCATCAATACCACTATTCTTCGAGATGTCTTCGGAAAGTATTACATTTTGATTAAGTCCATATGAAATTAGGGCAAATACGTTTTGTTTATCGTGGATTTTGCTCAAAAAACATTATTATGCACTAAGATAAACACTGATTTACACACAAACAGCTGCATGTTTCATTACATTCTTTTTTCAAGACGTTCAGTGCCCACGTTTGCTAGAACACACATTACTGTTTGATTGTAATTTTTTAATTACTTATGAATAACAAAATACAGAAGTTTACTGTGACTTTTGTTTCTGTATATGATTGTATGTATATCTCAAAAAAGCGTTTACGATTTGTGTATATTTTCCTTTCAGTGTACTACTTTGTTTTATTATTCTGACGAATAGTGTATCTTTTGAGATCCACTACATCGGGAATGTTGGTGTTGTTGCTTTGATTTCAGATGATTTTTTTTACTGAATATATATACATTTCTTATTCAAGGTATGTTTCAACCTGTTTGTCCTGAAGGTGGTTGGCGTTGTGCTGATGGACAATGTGTTGATCCACTGTCTAGATGTGATGGCCACACTCAATGTAGAGATAAATCAGATGAAATCGGATGCAGCAGTACAACACGTGAGATATTTTTCGTACATAAAAAATATGTGCAAGTTCATTTCACTGGTTCAATATGAAAAAGAAAGGAAATGGGGTAAAAGTCAAGGAGACAACATCCCATATCCAGATTAAAACGACCCAAAACAAAGCATCAAGTGGTCACAGTAATGTTCAAAAATTAATCTTACATCACTTTTCTAAGAAACATTGTTCCTCTCTTTTCAGCACAAACAACTGAAACAATTCAGACTAAAATATGGGCAACATGTTGATCAATTTATATGATGCATTTCAGGTCATAAACTGCAAAGAGGTGATGTATACCTGATTTATTATTAAACCAAAACTATCAATGAAACCTCGCGTAAACGATTGAAAAAAATCCAAGACACGAAATAAGGTTTCGTCCAGAAAAGCTTGGACGTAACTTATTGTGGACATCAACAAGATATTCTGCTTGCATCCGTTAAATAAGCTATGAAGAATTAATTTCCGAAATGGCCATACAGCTCATTAAAATTAATTGCAGCTGGAGTAAACATGTGTGTTATGGTCTCATGTTCATTTACTCCATATCCTTTCATAAAGTATTTAATATAGGAGTTTGTCGTTAAATGTCGTTTGGAGTTGGTAAAACAAATTCCTCGTGTTTGAGATGTATGCTCTTTATTTTTCCTTGATATGTTGTACTTGTACATGAGATTATATCTCATGTGTACACTTTATATTTATAACTATTATCTAAATTTATGAAAATTCTTAAACCTAATGTCTAACTCCCTCCATCGTAGTTTTGTCCTTAGCTATATTTGACATTACTGATTATTCGGATTTTGCATTTTAAACATTTATTGAAATTGTGGAATTCTTATTATGGCTTTTGCTAGTGCCGGTACCAAGTCCGGCTGTCCCGAGTTCCTATCGTTGTTTACGTTTGTCTTTGTCTTATTTTTGTTTTTCCTGTGTACTTCCCTAGCAGATTGTGGCATGTTATAATAGTTTTCAGCCATTGTAGGTGTTTCCTGTGGTCCCTTTTATTTCATTTATGTTTGGGTTCTAGTGCTGCTGACGAGGAGTTAATTTCCGAAGTGGCCATACAGCTCATTAAAATTAATTGCAGCTGGAGGAAACATTTGTGTTATTGTCTCATGTTCATTTACTCCGTATCCTTTCATAAAATATGAGATCTAGTGCCCTAAAAATTTTACACACATACTGGCCAATCAATGATACTGCCAATGTCAACTGAAAGCTTTGATGATTCTTGACCAAATCCTTCGGGAAGCTTTGAGCTTGATTTAATCTTCCGTACTGCGACCGGGTTCTTCTAGAAGACAAAGCTCCTTTAGTAAGCCACATATTAACGGCGACACATCTTTCAAAATTACGTATTGTCGTTTTTCTCTCCTTTCAAGATTGTGGTCATGGAGTTAGTAGTCTACATGTATTGGGTTTTATTCGTATGATTATTATACTATAGGAAAACGGGAGAGATAAAAGGGAAGTTGGGTACCCATAAACTGGTTTAACCCTACCACTAGCTTTTGCTAGTGCCGGTTCCAAGTCCTGCTATCCCGAGTTCCTAATCGCAGTTCGCTTGTGAATTGTAGCATGTGGTTGTAGTTTTCGGCCATTTTATGTGTTTATTGTTATCCTCTGTTTATAATTACAAAGCTGTTAAACAAGATTCTATTCTTGAATTTCTGATTGCAATAAATCAAGATGGCAAAAACCTAATGTTACGTATTTTGAATAAAAGATACATTCAATAAAAATTCTTGCTATTAATGGCAAATCCTAGAAATACTCCAAATTAAATTGTTATGAAGTAAGTGAGAACCGAACCGTCAGTCTAAAGGGAATAATCCAAGGACAATGACAACATCGAAAACAACAAAGAAACAAAGACACAACATGAGTACGAAACAAAGACAGTCACAGTTACAAAGATAAACAACACGGACCCAATAAAAACATGGCTGAGACCAAGTAAGCAATTCTTCCTTCTTAGGACATCAGCAGTGTTGAACATGTCCCCTCCGGCAGTAGAGGAAAACAAACTGTAGTTGTAAACTGAAAAAAAATATTTTGTCATTTTGGAAACAGATATCCCATAGCGGTCCACAAGATTGTGATGTTCACCGTAAAACTTCTGTCGTGATGACTTCAGATTATGGGTGACATGCCCTTGCTAAAGAAGCGTATTTGTAATCAGTTGAAAAACTGAATATCAATTTAATTTGGCCAGATTTCTTTAATGTTCCCTGGATTTGTTACAACATCAAATAACAGAAGTTTACGACATGTGGCAAAATGGCCAAATAAGGGTAGATTTGTCGCATTGAGCAGATCGACAGAGTCATAAAGTACACTTGTTTTAATTCTATATATGGGTTTTGGGCTATTAAAACTACAGTATCCCTAACTCTGGACGGCTTCCTCAATATCGACTCGAAACATCTTTAAACATTCACACATTATAAATTACAAATACCGTTACTGTTTTTTTAGTTTCTGCATAGGCTCATTTCGACAACTTATGTCTCTGTATAAAAATGATTGTTCTATCGTTTTTCTATTGTGTTTTATTTCCACATTTTCAACATTTCTTTCTTTAACTGTATGCACATCTTGTAAAGTTATTTAGAACCTTTTTACTTCTTTCAGGGCAACCCATCCAGACTCGAGATAATCAAAGTGGCCAAGATCTAATGTTACGTATTTTGAATAAATTGGGGAATAAACTGCTGGCCCTAGAAAATGAACACAAAAAGAAAGACAAAAAACTTTTGAGCCTTCAAGATAAACTGAAAAAAGTTTAAACACAGATGAAGGGAACAAGAGACAAAAAAACGGACATTGCAACAAGAAATAATAAACTGACTTTATAAAATCGTCATTTTTAGACAATTGGTGTAATCTGTTCACTTTTAGAAATTTTAATTTTGAGAATCTTCTGCACAGCCGTTCAAGAGGCTTTTTTGTAAATAATTTTTTAAAAAGTAAAACATGGCACTCTTTTATACCAGAAAGCATTTTATGTATTAAAAAACACAGAATGTTACCATTTCCATGTTAAATAATGATATTTCACCCGAACAAGTACAGAAATTCAGCCAAGACGTTTTTTTCTGTAGAATGTTTTAAAAATATGTAAATTATGCCATACGAAGTTTCACTCCTCAAGTTCATAATATCAAGGTTTTGAAATTTGTATCTGTATTTATTAGAACATGGATCATACATCATCTTAAGTCAAAAATATTGTTAGGTCAGTGTGCCAGTTTTTGAGATATAAGTGCCTGAAAATTTTAGCGGAAACCGAACTCCTCTAGGTTTTTCATTACTTTGCATTACGGCAATAGACATTTGAAATACAATAAAGATTTGTCAAGAATTTCACCAACTTTTGTCAAAAGTTTACTCAAGATGCATGCAAACATATTTTGAAAAGAAATTTGGGGGTCAGTGTACAAAATTTTCTAATGCATCATTAGTGATAAAATATGAGAATTCCGAAAGTCAGAGTCAGTTTCAAAAACCTGAGGAGTGAACATCCTTAAGGTAGATCGACACTAATACACGGCGCATTCGATTGGCGCATTTGTGTAACACGAATCGGATGCGGAATTGACTTGATTTTCAAGCCGGAATAATCCTGTATTGGCCTATTCCTTGTGACGTCATAATCGATTGACATACACATTCCCGCCAATTAGCTCCCTTTACCCGTAAATATTGTCTATTTCGTAAACTATATCAAATAACTTTCTTAATCGAACGGTGACATTTAGATTTTTTCAGCGTAACAGATAGCTTAAGTATATATCTCTGAAATATCAAAAAATTAAAAAAATCTGTCTGATATTTATTTTATATGAAAGATAAACAATAAGCATGTTCTCAAAGTTCCCTATATATTCTTTGTAAATATTGCTGAAAAATACTGAATTTGGCCTGATTTTCAAAGCCAGATAACAGGAAAAGATGATCGGTGACATATCATTTTTATTTTATTTTTGGAACATATAGGTTAAGACCTACAAAATATCTTAAAATAAAAAAATTCTGTCTGATATTTTTATTAGGATCGAACTACCTTAAGGTGGAAATTACGTTAAATAAACGATCCATGAATAATGCATGTAGATAAATCCCCTATTTCCGCCATTTCTTAAAAACGTATGCCAAGTCACGACCGTTGCTGTTTACAATGTCTTTTTGGATTTCTTCATCTGTAAAATTTGATCAGTAATTTATTTATTAGCCTAATTTGAGTAAATTAAAATTTTGCAAGAACAAGCATTTGCTAAAAAGTAATAAAAAAAAGTGTTGTTCTTTTACAAAGAAGTACAAAGTTTGAAAAATGTTGGTAAACTAATTCCAAATTGCGGAATAGATATTTTATATAAAAATGTATTTGGTTTATATCAAAAATTGAGGAAGAATTCGAACAGTAGGATTCAGTATCTTCCTGCAAAAGCAGACATTCAGGTACCACCCAGTTAATGATAACAATTTCACCGAAAAAAATGTTAAATATAAATTTGACCGTGTACAAAAATCACATTATCAAAAAATTCTTGCATGCGAACTTATAATTCTGTCAAAATCTCGTTTAGACAAGACTTTCCCATACCCAAAAAAGAATATTCAATTTTAGATAATACATAAGAGCATGAATACTCGCCGTACCTATGCTGGGAAATATTACTTTAAAGTTAATAAATAACAAAATATCGAAGGTATTTAGTTTATGCATATGGGCATTTCGACAACTTATGCCTCTTCAGTGTAGATTAAATCGAAATATTTGGAAATCCATATGCATGCATAAACCGATATATGTGTAAAGGCTGAAAAATCGGAAATATTCAACAAGTTATATTCAGCGTAATTTTTCATCGATGTCGATACAAAATAGTTTTTGTGAATGAACTTTAATACTTAAAATCTTAAAATTGACAAATCCGAAAGTTTTTATTTCATCCAATTATTTTTAAATTTTATTTCAGCTTAGTGTTACTAATTTCAATTTTGTTTATCATTTCCATGTTAAGTGGATTCACCAACAAATACGTCATTTTCTGATTTGTTTATATGAAGTGGTAAATTATTGGTATATACAATGTATCAAGATTAAAAGAGGACCCAAATTGATGCAATATTATCGTCTGAAATTGATTACTTGGAGCACTTCTCAAAAATATTTCGTAATTGTAGTAACCGTAGCTGCAATTTTGTGACATTAAACAACAAGTATAAGCTTTTCAAAAAAGGCTTGCCACTTTTCAGCATTCTATTATTTTCCTTTAATAAAATCATTGTCTATAATTTTGTAGAGGAGTTCCCAACCACAATCAATATATTTTTGTAGGGTAAATATTACAGAAAGTGGTTAATATATATGCCAGGAAATAGTATCTCCCTTGTGCAAAGAATTGTCGATAGAAATTGTCAATCCCAATACTTTCACTATAAAAAATTCTTGACTCTTGTACGAAACAGGCATACTGCGTTAGAACTGACTTATCTGTTTTAGATAAAAAGTGAGAGAAACTAGGAATTAGCGTACTGCCTTAAGTTGAGGGTGTTATGGTCCCGGGGTTATGACAGATTAACACATTCAGACAAAAATATAACACGAGGAAAAATAATTTCACCCGAGATGAAGTCGAGGGTGATATGTTATGACATTTTTGGTTCTAGTTTTAGTTTCAATCTAGACATCAAAAAATCGTTTCCACTATCCTATGGTAACATGGAAGAGCTGGTATAAATCAAGACTACTTTTTAATTGGACCTCCAAATTAAGACTTTGTCTTGCAACCGATCCAAAATATTTGATTAAATTATCATTGTTTAAAGTTTCTTACGAGTTACCCTCTGACATAATTTCATTATTTAATTTTTGTTTACTCCAAACATTTTCCTTTAGACGTACCATTGTTGGTGCAATGACAAAATTTGAAGGATGGTCTTTGAAAATTTTATAAAAAACAAATCCTTTAAATTTATTAAAATCCGTCTGAATATCACCCGTTGTAGAGACAGACTCATCACAATTGTTATGGAGTTCTTCTTAAAAGAATCATATTTTGCTGTAAGTATTCGTGAGAGAAGATCTTGTTATGTTTCTTGTCTTGCATGGACTTTTATGTAGATCTGGTAATCAATACAATAGAATGGGAACTTGATCGTCGTCTTTTCAGTGGGTTTCAAATGGGTATTTATGACATCTTTCCTAAATGATGCTAAATTGTCAGTAGGATGCAAGTCCCAAGATTCTGTATCAATATACATATATGTCGTGTACATGTTATTATTTTGTACAAGTTATTACTTGTATGAAATATTGTACAAGTAATAACTTGTATGATGGCATCATACAATATTTGGATTGCGCAAGTAATTACTCGTACAATATTCTTAACAAAAAAAGCAATAACTTGTACAAGGACATATATATTCAGAGTTCCTGTTGGAATTTTGCTTTCCTACTTTTCTGATAATGGGAACTAACATAGTTTTCTGGAAAGAGTGAACAACGATAAAAAGGAGTAGAACTGCATGGACTCCTAAAGGGGTTTGCTTATCTAATTGGTAAATTTTCTGATACTTAAAATTATTGACCACATTTTCTTGGGCCAGCCTTTAATAATATTGTTAAGTAATCTCACTAGCTTGCCTCTTTGCAAATGGTCTCAGATACAATAAAATTTGGGTTATTCAACAGATGCAATTTGTCACAATAAAGAGTGAATATCTAGGATCTTAATTAATTGAACTAAATTGAAAAAGAGGTTTACTCCTGGTGCTGCTAAGTACATTATACAACAACATCAAACTTCACTAGTTTACATGTTACATCTGCCTTTTTTTATTTCATTATAAAAAAATGTATTCAGCAAACATTTATGCCAGGAACTCTAAATTTTATCATTGTACATGTTATTACTATTTTTGTGAAGAAAATTAAACAAGTAATTACTTGTACAATCTAATTTGCACATATTATAACTTGTATGATGCCATCATACAAGTTATTACTTGTACAATATTTTCATACAAGTAATAACTTGTACAAAATGATAACATGTACACAACATATATATATATATAAGTATATGCAAAACAATTTGTTGAACGCTTTTTCTGTATACATAACTTTATTCACTTTATTTTATTACTGATTATCGTAGTTTTTGATACGTACGTTTCTCTACGTATCTGAATGACCAAAAGGGACAACTTTGGTCTCTTTACATAAGTGTTTGATTCAGCTGACCTATGCTTAACAAATTCCATGCTGTGTTTTTACGTCTTACAAATGACACCCTTAAAAGTTCTTTTGAAATAAAATGGATGCCGTATTCTCACTTTTGAGACAGGACAGTTCCTATTTTTAGCGGTGCGAGATTTCCTTGTCTTGTACCCCCCGATATAAGACAGAAATTACCAAGCAACGTATTCAGACGTTATTGACGTCGCTTAGGAACGTCGTATGTCAAGTACGGCTTGGTGGAAAATAAATCGTAGTTCGTGATTACAAAAGTGAGAAAATAAATCAAACACCGTTGAAAATGCAAGATTTAGAAATCTCAGACACCCTCGGGTAAGATTTCAATGGTTCTCTGACTCGGCAAGCCTCGTCAAAGAAATATTGAAATCTTACCCTTGGGTGTCTGAGATTTCTTGATCTTACCTTTTCACCGGTGTTAGATTCATATAATCTCCTAATGCTGACAACATTTGGTACTGACATATCTTATTACAGCCTATCCTTTTCTCCCTATATAGAATTAATTATAACTGTGGATTCTATAAACATTTTTGATAATGGATTGCCGGAATCGCCACGCAGGGATTTAATATTTTCTTCCAGTTTGAGTTGACATATGAGTTGAAGTCTCATCTCAATCTAAGCATTTCATACATAACATGATTAGTTCAAAACCAATAATACCCTTTGTAAATGACAAACCGATGTGACATTTCATCAAAAATCTGACATCAGACTGTGATTTTAAACCTTATTCGATTAGATTCTTACAAAGACAAAAGACTTGTGATTAAACTCATACCTAGACAAAAGACTAACAAATATTATAAAAAGTGACAAATATACTCATACATTCCACATTTAGCTAGTTACTGTATTCATAAAATGTAGGAAATTTTAATTAAAAAATCAGTAAACCGAGATTGCAGATAGCCATTTCGACAAATTACATTTCTTCAGTGCAATTGGAATACTCGCAAACTAAACATCAGCTAAGTACAGCTTTGCATGAGAAAGATACTCTTTAGTTTCATTTGTCATTTTTCTTAAGAAAATATTGCATATCAGGTATATTGAATGAAATCCGAGGTCGATATGCTTTTCCAGGTCGTATAATTAATAATATAGCAATTATAGTCTGTGTATCATACACAGACTATGTGTCATACAAAGACTATAATTGCTATATTATTACATACTTAGTAGAAATAAAAGCGTTTTTACATGATCAATATGACCGGAAGTAAACTGTCCATATTTTCACACCCCAGGAAAATAATAGGTTATTTTATGCTCCTCGTGCATCTCAGACAATATAAACGACTTCCGGTCCATATTGGCCTGGGCAAATAAACGACTTCCGGTCCATATCGGCCTGGCATTTCTAAACGTCGGAAGTATGTAATAAAAAGCTTAAGGTGAGACGTTACTAAATGAACGTCACGGTAAGAGTTACCTCCCTCCGATCGCGTTCGAACACTGTAGACGTAAACAAAGGTGACATAGCAAGATCAGCATTTCATTCAACAGAAAGGAAATAATGGCTAATCCTGAGACAATAGAAAATTATGTCAAATTTAAAATTAGCGTTTGCAATGGCTTTTTTGTTGTTTATTTTTGAAATAAAAGTAATATGAAGGTCAGTTCCCACCTGAAACTTCTATTTGTACGTGTTAGTATTATGCAAAAACGATTACTATTTCAGAAATTAATTAGAAATCATTTCTGGTCCAATTTCGTTCCTTTACAATTTTCTTTCACAATTCTTTAACATTACAGTATTTTTTTCACGGTTTTGTTTTGATGTTTTTTAATAATGACAATAAAGAAAACTTTGCTGCAGACGGAACGTTGCAATATTGAAACGGAACTCATCCCGATTTTTCGGAAAGTTCGGAAATTTTATATTTTGAAAGTGTTTACCAAGGTATGAGCTGTTAGACTGATTTTGGGATGAGCTTTGACACGAGACAGATTTTTTTTACCATTTTTTCCGATAAACACTCTTATTGCGCAAGGCTTACCTTTTCTTATGGACATTGTGCATTATTGAATTTTTTAGCGCAAAGCTGAAGGCCAGATTTTTTTTTTTTTTTTTTTTTTTGCAGACGGAACGTTGCAATA